>BGPR01005205.1:26428-97734 GCA_013235015.1 Araneus ventricosus | reverse complement strand
TGCCATACCTACTATGCTGATTCTGGTTACTTTCTTTGTAATTCCAGAGTTGAGAATTCTTGTAAGTATTTATCAGTAAAAACTGGGAAATTCAGATCACTTTTCAAAATAAAACTTTAGGTATTTACCTGAATATACTAATTTTCCCAAATATAAAGTAACGACGAAAGGGAAACAAAAAAAAATGCTTAAATAATGAAATCATTACTACTGAAACGGAAGAACCCAACCATTGACTTTCATCTAATTTCACAGCTGATTTGAAAAGAGAATCGACAAAAAGACGCTAAACTCAAAAGATCAATGACTCCACGCAAGTAATTTTACAGATCAGTCTAATAAGTTACTAATAATGCACCAAATATATTCGTAAAACTTGATTTTTAGGATTATAAAAAATTGACAAAAATTTAGACCACCAGTACTTTAAAAAAAAGAGAAGTCAAAAGGATTACATCAATCCAGGAATAAAGAATCTCAGTGCATTTCTCATTAATTCCTAGGATAGTATTTGTTTCAGCTCTGGTCATACCGCGCCACAAAAGAATTGCTATATCATCTGTATTCGAGCTGTTTTTAAATCATTAAAGAGGTTGCAGTTGATGGCTCAAATCTCTTCATAACATGAATCTGGTGAATTAAATATTTTTTCACATTTTGTTCTAACTCTTATTTTAGAATTCAGCAGGAGAGGCATGGAAAGCCTACCTCATGGTGCAGTAAAGAGAATCATCAGTCTGAGTTCCTGCAAGCAAAAAATAGTCTCTAAAATAAAAAGCAGGAGTTTGCTGGTCCTGATTGCAGCTGGCAAATCTATCATAGAAAATCAAATGGCTCTGTGGCAGACGAAGGAAAAAGCTCTTTCCTGCTGTGGCACACTTGATGATATACACCGCAAGGCTACAGGGATAGTCTTGTTTTAAGCTAGCCTATCTCGACTTTACTCAGTGAAATGGAAATTCTTACAACATTGTGACATTACTAATTTCTACAAATCCTACTCTCAAGTGAGGACCTTATTTTAACTTTGAAAATAAATGGAGGCTGACTTATCCATAGAAACTTTCTGTATCCTCATCCTGATTTACACCATGGATAGCTCAAAACAAGTTTGTTTGAATCTGAAACTTAGAACAGTGATGATGAACAAACACCCCATATACATTCTGTGATTGAATAGTCGGTGAACTGACTATTAATATAAGTAGTTAATAAAGTATAAGTCTCAACATGACTTAATATGAATGAAACTTATATTTACCTTCCTAAATACTCTTTCCAGAAGACAGCTTGTAATTTTGTACCTCTATAAAATATAATGGCAATAAACTTAAATGTGTTTTGTTTTGATTCCTTCTGCATCACAAGAAGGCTCTTTTACCTCTCAGAAAAAATATAATCATGAAAGACATATATGGCTCTAGTCTTATATCGTATTTGCATTGATACTATGCACTTTTATAGCATGTTTCTTATTCACTTCTGTGACTAAATCTCTAATGACAAAATGTGAGTCCATTTAACTCTTCTCTTCCTAACTTGTTGAGCCACACCTAATTGAATCCTCTACTCTGGGAAAAGGAGGTCAAGCACAGATATTAGAAGCTATATCAAAGAATCCTTGAAATTTCTATGCATGGAATAAATTCTGTACAGCTTGCCATTTAGTGGATTTATTTCCTAATTCTACATGTGTAAAGAATAAAAGAAATCACTTTCTCTATCAAGATAATACCTACTTTTTATAAGTTTTGCCACAGGGTTTCGGGATACTGAGGAAATTAGAGTTCCTAAATGTCCTCAGAATCTCAGAACATGTTAGCATTCATTTGTCACATTTCCAGACAGATGAACTGTGGCTCCCAGGATTCACCACCTCTCCTGAACTTTGACCTGCAGAACTTTAATATTATAGATATGGTAACCATTGTGGGTGAGGCAGTTCTTCCACCACTGCCTGTAAGTTTATTCTTGAATAGTCTGGCCAGTGGCAGGACTACCAAAATATTTTAGTGAAAGAGTGTCTGTGTTATAGTGGTTTATCTAAAATATAAAATCTGCATAAACTGAGAGCCTGAAAATAGGTGCACCTGTCATGTAAAAAAATGAAATAAAAAGTTATCCAGGCTCTTTTCTTTAATTAAAAATATTGACATTTTCATTAATCTTTTAAACCGTCTTACCTGTGTACGTCGTATGCCTTTAGTCAGGTAATACCATGAAATTACAGGAAAAATAAATACTTGTATAGTGAGGCATTTATGCTAGTAGTACTTAACTACTAACATAAAAACTTATATTCCTTATAGCCCAGTCATAATCCATGCAAAAAATTAATAAAAAGTTGCTTATTTTATTTACAAACTAAAAAAATAACATTATATTCCTCCTACAATTTAAATTAATTAGCCTGAAAAGGAATTTAGATTCTCTAACTTTGTAGAATCTGATCAAGATCTTTTAAGATAGTATCTATTTTTCATTGTAGAATAGAATCTGTAATATTGTATATGAAAGGAACAGATAATAATTACGGGCAGATAAAGATGAATAAAATTCGAATCTATACTGCTGGTACTGAAAAGTCAAGATATAAATACAAAGCCATCAAGGACTGAAAAAAGACTGTCTGAAATGGCTAAATCTAGGAGTATGTCTTGGGAGTCGATGAGTTCAGTTTGATAGATTCGCGAGGGAAACTTCCTACTCCTAATATGTCTCTATGTAACATTTGGCTCTGCTAGTATTTGCTGCTCATGTTTTGCACCATCCACCAAATGAAATCTGGGGAAAAGATGATGACATCATTTTTCACCTTAAGAAAGAGGAAAAAAGTTCGCGCCATTGAGTCAGAAAAGAAGACATTATATAAAATGGCATTTTAATTTAATTAAAGAAGAAGTCCAGGGAAACAGCTGTGATTATTTTACACCATTACAGTGCAGGTGTGTGTAAAAGTGCATAGAGCAAAGAAATAAAGTATAGAGCTGGTAAAATTGCATTCTTTTTGAATTTTAATTAAAAAATCTAAACAATTTGGAGCTTTCAATTGATTAATCCTGTTATTTTAAGTAGACGTATGAAAAATTAGACCATCCTGTGATAGAAATTGGTTGCTGTAGAATTTTTCTACATTAACATCACTCATTGTATACATTTTAATGCAAGAACTTGACTGACCTTATCTTCTTCCTGTCTGCAAAATAACTACTTTTGTAAAGATAAGGAGATTTGTAGGATCGATGTCTGTTGTTCTCTGATGCTCAGGCACGCAGAATCCTGAAGACCACTTCCTCAGTGGAAGGTCGTTCTGTAAGCAGCCAAAATTGTACATTTTATTAAAGAAACTTTCGTTATAGGCCATGTATATCACTTACTTACAGGATGAGCTAAAATATGTTTTTCTTTCATACTACCAGAAAAAATAAGAATTTGAGGAGGAAAGAAATAAGAAAATTGATTGAGCATTCTGTGCTAATTGAAGACTTTGAGAACCTAAAATGCGGATGGAAATTTGATGTTAGGTTCTGTAATTTTGAAATTCTTCTAAGTATTACATTATAGTAATTAGCTTGGTTGAATCTCCTATTCTTCTAAAGAATAATAAAATCTTCATTTTAAAATTAGATCTATAGCACCTGATAATAAATGTGATAAAAAGTATGTGGGATATTGAGGCTGTAATTTCTTTACTCACTTTAATATGCCTCCCATGGCATCACATCCTGTCGAGAACTAGGTTTGGGTGGAGGCTAATGGAAGGTGTATAAAAATATACTCAATGCTTATCTGACTTGACATTGTAAATGTACTGGGTAAATATTAACTCATGGTGTCCAATATTATTTGTTATAAGAATAAATTGCAGAATGTGAGGCAACAATATTGTCTTTAAAAATAAGACTCCGCCATTATATTTAATAGACTTCTTTGATGTCTCTTAAAATCCTCTCACTGCATTTCACTTTCCTTTCTTAATGGATGTGATATCTAGAAGTCTGATTTTATGCAAAGAGAACATCTCTGTAATGCTTCCTGGGAATTGGGTCTGCAAAAAGCAAGAAAAGCTTGAGTGGAGTTTGGTGGAACTTATCTACATTACATTTCCTAATGCTGTGCAAAATTCAAATATGTTAATAAGAAGGGAAAAGGTTACCTGAAACAAGATATTATTTAGTATTGACACTCATGTAGTCTGGCTACACGAATCTGCATAGTAATTGGTGTCCAACATACATGTCCAGCAAGTAAATGCTATTGAACTGTAAACGAGGTTCCTGTACAATAGTTTTGTCATCCACATCTTGCCTGGTATCGGTAATCACCTGTGAACAGTACTCTGAATTTATCTTCCTACCAGTGACATGTCCGCCTCCATTAGATCTAGAATGCCACATCCAAGTAGCATTCTCCTCGAATACAATAGTAGTAGATATTTTACCCCACCATGGAACAGTCCCCCAGCAGGGAGGTTAAAGTAGTTTTACCTGGTCTATGTGCTGAAATATGAGAGTAACTCAGATCATGCACAACTTCCGTTGTTTGATTTTTATGAGTAGTCCTTATCTAAAGTACTCTCACTGTTCGGATTGAAGTTGAAAACTCCCTGATGAGCTGCATTGACTAGTCTCACTAAACACTCCAGGGTATGACTCGCTGCAGATAAATCTGTAATTGAATGACTTGTTGCCTCCATAAGCCAGAAAACATGCAAAAAATACCATTGATCTACCTTCAGTCTGGGCGCATGGGATCCTTAATGCTGATTTAATGTCTCATTACATCTGAACTGGCCTTTGTAAATTTTCACTCTAAATTGAGTCTTCATCTGGTAATCCAAAGTGATGTCCAAAACTCATATCTACAAGGCAGCAATGATTCAAGGCAATTTTAATGAAGACATTTGCACAGAACGCTCAACCAGCCGAAAACATGCGTTGGATGCAAGAAATTAAATATTCCTCTTCCGAGAATGTCTCAAAGGATTTCTAATATCCTAATTATTCTGGTGAGGGATTGACTTTGTATAATGAGATCATTGATCCAAACTGGTAAAGTCTTTAAAAGCTTGAATACTAATTCCATATGAACACATTCCTGTGGTAGCACAGTGGAATATGTTTGAAGACTTTCAGACTGTAATATGGACTGTACTTTTCCATTAATACTACATTCTGAAAAAAGTACAGCAAAATTATTTTAAACAAGTAAGTCTGATTCCTACCTCCAAATTCATCAATTAGAATCATGCAACACTGTATCTTTGATCGGCAACTTTGATAAAACTCTGAATACGGGATAGTGTATCTCTGCATATGTCCAATTTCTATGAATACTTTACATCAATGAGGAGGGAGCAGCCAAAGTTGACTCAACACCAGACAGCCAAACTTATGAGAAGGGCAAAATATTGTTACTATGATCTTACAAAATTGTGTAAAATGTTCTTTCTAGATACTGGTGACAAAATTGTTTATATAAGACAAATCTCTGCTGCAGGTGCAGAATTTTCTTAGTTCTATTTAAATTTATAAAATACAAATAGTCAGTTGAGATTCTACTAAAACTGAACCATTGGTTCTATCCAGGCAATCCAAAATAATGGTGAGTTTTTTAATCTAGAATCAGTGGACAGTAATGTTGCATCATAGAGGTACTAACTGAAATTTCTAAATTTTTGTTTCTCAGTCCTTTGGATTTTAATTGTCCTTCTTTTCGTACCTTTAAGATATATTCATGTAAGCACTTATTCTTTGCTGCGCTTTTAGATAACATGATAAAAAACAGAATCGGCGTTCTATTTGAATATTTGGCTACTGCCTTGTAGTTCTGAGAGACTACAAACTTTTCTGGTAGAGGATTTAGAATTTAATTTTGATAATTCAAAATTGATTTCACTGTGATAAATAGATCATGAATAATATTAGTACTGAGAGTTTCAGTCTTCCACCATTTGACATATCTATGTTGTATTTGTATGGATGCATGAGAGTGATCTTTAAGAGAGAGAATAAAGTTTACTACTGAGAATTCTGTGATATCTCCTTTTATTGTTGTACAAGTCAGGCCTTCTTTCTGTTTTACCCAAGATACTCTGGTCTTTTTATTAGAAATGCCGTATTTTTAATAATAGAGAAGGAAAGACATTTACCCTAAGTAAAATGGGCATATCGATACTCTATTTTAAAAAATGTTTTTTCCTCTAGACTCTGACAAGTTCTACTTCCTTCAACAAATCATCATACTAAAGTCAAAATAAAAATACGGCTGAATTTTTGCACTACATTAAAGTTGCACAAATGGATGTAAGAATAATAAATGATATAAAAAGAGATATTTATAAAAAAATTGAAATGCTGAGGAGTTATAACCTGATAATTGTGTCTTTTAAAAGTTCAGTAAACACGGAAGACATTTAATTCCGTTGCTGGGCAGAAGGATACAACATCCCAAACCAGTCATCTAATATACAATAAAACCGTGGGTCCCACTTGAAAAATCACAAAGTACAGGCGTGTAGCAGTGGCTGGCAAGTACTGAGAAGCCTTTTAATAGACTCTGGAATGAGACTCCGTACTCCAACCCCTGTATATTATCTCTAATACAGATACCAATAAATTGAGCTTTTCTACTTCCACAAACTCCCTCACCTTAAATCTACCTTTGTCTAAGAAAGTTAAAATGTCATTTTATGACAACTGCTTTTCCTTCCTGTCTTCAAAGAGATAATCCATAGAGCCTGTAAATGATGGTACACCTGAAAACTTAAATAAATAGTGTAATAAGAAATGAAAATTCTTTTTGTATTCTCCTCATACACATCAGCAAATATAATAACTTCCAAATCCAACTTTGTATCAGCCTATAAGGAAAGAGCATCTTTGTATTATATTAATGAAACTAATAGCAGATTTCTGTATAAATTGATATAAAAAATATATATAAATGAAAGTTTGAATTATAAAAGAGCTCTAGGATTACCCATCTACATCCAATCGTTTATTCTAACTTCCATAATCGGCAGACTATTTCAAAAAAACACCACAAGTGTGAAATGATTCTAAATTAATTTGCTATACTCCTGAATTTATCTTCCTAAAAGGCTATTCTGAGCTCTCAAACTAGCGTTAAATCTAGAAAAATTTGACTTTAACTGATGAAGTCATTCTTGCAAATTGATTTTCTAACAAACATCTTTCTTAATATGGCAGTTTATTAAAAAGAAACTTGAATTTTGGTAAAAGCACTTATTACATAGCATCTAATGGATGTTAAACTTTGGCTACTAGGAATCGGGTACGGATTTTTACCATAATGGGAGCATCTCTGCAAGCTCACGCAACTGCTTACATCTTATTACCCTACTACCAGAGATCTCAATCAGATCAAGCCATACTGAGGAGAGGATTGTGCGCCTCATGGCCTTAATTTTATTACTCTGCCGACCACGGGTCTGGAAAAGAGAAATTTTGTCGAAATTAATAGATAAATATTTCAAATACACTCCGAAATCAATTTGCATTAGAATAGTCCTGATCAATTTCAAGGGATCATTAATTCTGCTGGATGTGGGTAAAGGATTTCAGAAGAGAATCCAGGATGTCCCATACAAAACACGTATACGTGCAGAACACTCTGAGTAGGTCAACTAGCTTGAAATATAAACGTCCCTACCTTTTAAAACATTTCTACAGAACTTTTATGACTTTAATCATTAGGTATGAATGGGTCGCCATCTGCGTTTATTTGTTATTATTTTAATGGTGCGGAGTAAAAGAAGGAAAAATATTGCAGACGGTATAAAATAAGAATGCGAATCCTCCATTCTAAAATAGAAGTGGTTCTTTTCTGATCTATAATGTCCATCTGTACCTGGAAACTACTGTGCATAAAGTCAGAAACAAAGCATTTCAACGCATTCATAGATGAATAAAATTGTTACGATGAATAAAATTAACTAAAATAATAAATTTCATAAAAGATATAAAAAATATTAAAATGTTAAGAGTTTAACGAAATACCGTAAGTTTCAAATGTGTATAAAGCATTGCATTAAATCTATTTTACTTGGTAAAAGGACATATAATGTACATCCTAGCAATACATACTAATATGTAATAAAACCTTGATTATCATGACAAAAGGAGAATTTATTTTGTTTTACTAGCCTGACAGACCTGCTCTTTAAAATTAAAGAAAATATGCATGTTCATCGGCTGCATTCTTCCTTTGCTGAAAAAAAATATAAATAGTAAAAGTTTGATTCGAAATAGGTACATCTATTCATTACTGCCCCATATCCAATGCCTATTCTAACTCTTTATGTATAAACTATGTCTAGAAAAATGAGTATAAGTGTCAATGAGGTCTAAAAACGTTTCCGTTCAAGAAATACTTAATGAATTCATTCTGTAAACAAAGGCTATCTTCAGAGTCCAACCAGCGTTAAATCTAATTGCGTCCCTTTTGAATGATGAATATCTTGCATCTGATTCTTCCTAAACTGCAAAAAACTCTCTTTCTACATTAAATATTAAAGAAAATCTACGAATTTAAAAAAATACTACATTAGTAAAGCATCTTAAACTGAGTTAGTAAAGAAGTTCTATCGAATTTATCGAAGATTTAACTTGTCTCACATTTGAATCCTTTGAAAAGGTCCCAATATTATCTGAAATCATGCATGGCAGATAATCGTATCCAGGTCACTAATCGCATATAAATAAATAAGCAAAATGTGCTTACAAATTCATGTCTAGTGAAGATAATCTGATTGCAGATGTTTCTACATAAGTGCTTAACAACGTTTTATCTGAGTTCTGCCATTACTTGGGAACTACATATGTATGCCATTACATTAAACTTGTATATTTTGAAAACAATATAGTAACTTGAGTCACAATAGAGAAGTAGTAAAATAGCTTCTAAATATCAGGTTTAAATTTTCATTGGGTACACTATGTATCTCTATCTGAAAAATAGATATCTAATATACTCTACTAAAATATTTTCCAGTAAAATATTTTACAAGTGTAATTTCAAATAGAAAAAAGTATTAAATACAAATAATAACTAAAAATCTCTTTATGTTTTTAGGCTAAATAATGTCTTTGAAAAAATAAATTGAATGTCTGAAAATGAGAGATATTAGCGGTTCTTAGAGTTAAATGTATTTGAAGAAACTTTTGATAACCAGCTCTTTTTCCTGAATGAAGACACCATAGATTATTCCAATAAGTGTAATTGAATGTAATTCTTTAATAGTTAGATAGAATATTTTGCATTTTATCTATTAAAATCTCTTAAAAAATTATAGACAAGAGAGGATCTCCTTCTAGATATATCAGATTTGTTAGATCGTAATTGAGTATCCGAATGTTGGAGCACACTCAGGAGGAAAACTGATATTTCCAAAATTGAAATAGTGTTTCAAAATGCAACAGTAATACGAAATGTAATTCTTTAATCTTTTAAAATGAAATAATAAATTTAATTAATTAAACTTTAAATCTAAATTGGATGCTGGAAAGAAATATCCTGAAACTTTCTTTTCTGCACAAATTTTATCCCAGAATAAATAATCTAAACAGTAATTTGTGCTGATTATCATTCCAGATAATTTGTCAATATTACAACATTTTGTATTCTTAGATCGAAAAAAATACACGTTAAATGGTCTCGAAGGGAAACTGCATTTTATTTACTGTGACGAATGATTTGAATGTCGGTTGGTACTCAAAGATGAAATGTGCTGGTTCTAGGCTATATTTCCTCTAGCCCGTGATGCAATACATTTGTTTTAGTATCCGTGCATTGCAATTAGACTGAAAATGTAAATATGTTTTTTCTTTTGTAAGTGATATACAGGTTTCACCTGAATCTTTATGGAGTCCACAATAAATTTATGTAAATTAATTGATATTTTCTAAGGCTGATTCTTAAAAAACAATATATTTTGGTCTATTAGGTCCGTGGTGTGAGCCAATCCTCCTGAAATTGTTTTAAAGAGTGCATTTCTGCTCTCATCTAAATTACTATTCTTCAATTCTGAGGTCTAGTTTCCAATGAAAAAATGTAAGTGCTAACAAAAAATCTTAAAGGGAAGACATAAGAATCAAGACCAAAAAGAGAGGAAGACTGAGCCAGTGCAGGTCTGCCACCCTGGCATCTGCACCTGAGACTGAGCCACGTGGAGCGCCTAATGGAAGAGAAACTGAACCTTTCCTCGTTTGAATTAAAACCCCTGAACTGAGACATTCATAGCTCCTGCTCTGGTTGATTCTACAGCCTCGCTTTCCCATTTGGCATATGGCCTTTCTTGGGCCGCTCTCTCTAATCATTAAATTATCAAATCTAGAGGATAAAATTTTACCTCTATAATCAGTGATGCTGACATGAACTGCGGCTTCTCTGTACAAAATCTGAATCTGGTTGGTCCCAGAGTTGAGGGAGCCCTCCTGCCGAGGACGAATGTCAAGCAGCCTGGGCAAGCTGGAAATCTTTAGGGAGGGGGCTGAAGTTCCCTGAGGCCACCCAAGGTAGATTTATCCAGATTATCTCAGCGGGGTGGAGAGTCTTCTGACAGTGAGTGATATGCGGTTTTGTCAAGTCATTCCGTCGGAGCGTAGGGAAAGAAGGAAGAAAGGAACATTTATTTACTAGATCAAATTATATTTATCAGAAGCAGAAAAAATAAATCCAATTTATATTTTTTATACATTTTATTATGATCTATATAAGGAAATTGTTAACTTGCTTTATGCAAAAGATAGTGGAAATGTTCATTTTAGTAAAAAAATTAAGAAAACTCTTTCCCCCCCTTTTTAAATTCTTTTATTGACGCTGATCAATTCACACATTTTTTCGAACAGAAATCTTTCAGATCAACTTTTCTTCCTGAAAAGTAAATTTATTTACTTACTCATTTATTGTTTTTGTTTGTATTGCTACAAGCAAATTTTACCAGAGAAAATAATTTAGATTCCATAAAATTGTCGATTACCGTTTTTCTCAACTTGATGATTTGTACATTTTGCGGAAATACGGTGACCGTTAATTACTGTTAAAATCAACTGCTGAAAAACATAAGTTAAAAACTGCAAACAAGACTTCTAAATAAGATTTTGAAATAAAGATAAATTCTAGACATATTTAAATTCAATTAAAAAAACAATTATTGTTTCAATGATTGTAAAATTAGAAACCGCTTGAGATGCATCTGATTTTAAAAAAACTTTCCTGGTGTTGTGCGAGTTCTAATTTTTTGCTGAAAGTGCTATATTGAATTTAGTATATACTGATTATGAAATTAATCAGAAGATATTAAATTTGGCTTGTCAACTGATAATTTGATATGCTGTCAGATATGCACAACAGAACGGAGTTTCATTACGGAGTACCGCGAGGACGCGAAGCGTCCGCTGCACATCCACATCTAGCTAATGAATGGGCTTCTAATTAAATTAACGTTTAAAAAATTCGAATAAGGGATTTAAAATTAGATGAATTAGAAAAGGGGGAGCTAATTAAAGCAGGGGGAACAAGTTGAGTAAGAAATTTTAGCGGAAAACACTGCGAAACGCTATTGTGGTGTGGAATTTTGGTATAAGGGTGTTTTCCGTGACCGGATCCGTATTTTCATTAAGGTTACAGTGCTGCAACTAGGAGAGACTGAAATAGAAGGCAAATAAGGTCTAAAAAGATGGAGAAAAACGAAATTTAGCAGGAAAATGGCGATGGAATGAATTCTCGGAAATAAACGCGAGTTTGCACAACGTAGCGGTTGAATGAGGTCGAAACATAAAACTTTTTGAGGATTTTACAGGTCCAGATTTGCAACGACTGTGCTTACAGCCCGACGTCTTTTAATTATCGGGAAAATTTTATATGTGTATTCCAGTATCGCTCTGGGTCTCTTACGAGAACTCGGAACAGATATGCACAAGAGTATCTCTTAGTCTCAGTAAGATTTTTCGCTTTATATGAATAAAATGATGAACATTTGAGCTCTAGATAGTACAAATTTTTCTCACTAGGAATGCATTTTTTGTTTTAATTGTGTTTTAACTGCAAAACAGAAGATATATTTTTTAAGACTCCATAATTGCACGGAGATTCTCTTGGTGTTAGCTTTACTTCTTCCTTCCTTCTACCTTCTACCTTCTCAGAAGTGAAAATTCGCAGGGGGAGAGAGAGGTTACGGTCTTTAACCTTTTATACTGTCGCACGGCATTTTAAAATTAGAGATTTATTTTTAAATATTAAACTATCAATATATTTCATTACAAAAATAATAAATTTTAATAATGAAATTTTAAACCTTTTCAACAACGGTATTTACAGTTTTGCTAGCCACAAACGTCACATTTAACTGTGCCTCACAAATACACAAACGAGGTTAATTTGTCACAAAGTTAGTATAATACATGGCTTACCTCGTTTTACAAGACAAGTAAGAAACAAAACAACTTCCTTCTTTTCTTCATATTTAAAAATGAGCTTGTAATTTAAAGATATTATTTTCAAAATATATTTTTGTCTAATTAATCGAATTACTTCATTCTTTAATGTGCTGTAATTGCGTTTCTTTTCATGAAATATTTGAAAAAATAAAATAAATTAATTTCAATAACAATACAACGTTAATTAAGGTGTTGGGGGAGTATACACATTGCATACTTCAATAAATCTGAATAGCCTACCGATATTCGAAAAAGAAGGTTACGACTCTTTTTGTTTATAATTCATTTTTTCCTTTACTTTTCCAACATAAACACCGCATTTTTCTCGCATTGATATCTATAAAAACTTATCTTGAGGGTAATTCTCTCATTTTCTTGGTGAACACTTATTTAGAGTTGTGCAAAAATAAGATGACATATCTTTGAGATATTGATGATTAGCGATTGTTTGCTGAAAAAGACTGACTGCCTGGATGATAAAAGAAGGCTGTTTCAGAAAGCATTGCTTGTGTGTTCACAATTCTCCTAGGAGCTCCCGAGATAAATGATTCCTTTTCTTTATAAAATGTCTGAAGTTAAAGAATTTTCCGAGTGATAAAAGCAACCACCTTTACCCCTGACGGATTTGTTGCTTTTTTCATAGTTTTTAGCTTATTTGTCCGCTCTATAAGTGTGTTTCTACTAATAAGATCTACTTACAAGAATTATCTGTCAATTGCATAAATGAATAATAACTGGTCAAAGTTTATGTTTTCGCTTTCTTTTTAAAATAAGCCAAATTTTACAGCACATAACGTGCGAGAACCTATGGAAATTTTGATGACTGGGTGAAAAATAATTCTTTGAAAGCATTTAGATAAACTAATCGAGATTCCTCCTAAACTGATAGAGTAGAATTCTTATCAGTAGCCCGAAAAGCATTTCACTCACAAGACTTTGTCCAGTGCCGATAGTTCTAAACGCAAATGACCATCAATGGCTCCCCTTTCATTTTTGACAAATGACCGAGCAGCGGGCGTCCCCCTTTCTGGCATTGCGGTGAAGGAAAGGACGATTCCATTCTGTTTCTGTGAACGAAAAATTACCCCGGGCTTTGAGGCAACCAAATTCTCTCTCGAGTCGGGCTCAGAGAGTTATAGCCCCCCCCCCAAAAAAAAAAGAAGAAAAATGTTTCCCTTGTTTTCTGTTTATAACTCAAAAGCTATCAATTTTTAGTATTACATACCAAAATAATCGGCACAAAATTTACTACAACTTGACCACTACTACTATCTGATGATACGACTCATATGGAATCAAAATGTAATTAAATATCAGTTAATTGATTAATTTTCAGTTTTGAATATTTTTAAAAATTCTCTTGTTAGCGGGCAACTGTAAAAAACAAAATTTCAGATCTCAAGCACATCAAGAATTGAGTGAAATGTATAATATAAGGTTCTTTCTAATCTAGCATGAAACAAATGAAGTTAAGCGATTAAAATGACTTTTTATAAAAATAAATATTCACCCTGAAATAATTTAACTGACTAAAACAGGAACGGGGAACCTGCGCCATTACCAGTTACTTAAAATTTGCATTGAAATAATATACTTTTCTGTTCTATTATAATAATCTGTTCTATATTCATAGATTTTTTTATTTTTTATTTTACTATTTGATGTTTTTTCATGTACTTTTTGTTCTTTGCTTTTTCTTCCGTTTGGATGTTCAGATTTTTTGATTTTACTGTTGCTTTTTTTACATGCAGTATAATTCAGTTTTGTTGTGATTATTCTTTTTCATGTTTTGATGTTTCTTTGTACTCCCCGCCGTCCGAGTCAGTGATTTACACCCTCTGGTTAGGCTGCGCCGGCGTGTGAAAATAAATAAATAAATATCCAAAGTCAATGGGTACCAAATTATCTGTAACAATGAATCAATGACAATTAATCTAAGTAGGAAATCAATATCAACAGAACTGGATGCCTGATCACCATTCCAAATTCTTACAATCAGAAAGATATTTTTTTCCTAATAATTAAAAGAAAATGAAGTTAGTGTTGTTAACTATGTCAAAATTATTGAATACCAAATTTTCTTTACAATTGAATCAATAAGAATTTATGCTGTAAGCAAATCTATACTGTCAAAGCTTAATGGCTGGACAACATGTTAACGTGTAGAAAATCTTTTGTATTCCTAACAACCCGTGCAAACTTATTTATGCTATGTTCATATTTTAAAAATTACTGAATATTAAATTTCCCATACGAATTCTCTTAAAGCAAATCATAAATTTTCTGTTGTCAATTTTTCATTTGTTCATGAAAATAAACAAATAGCGTATGAGCGCTAGTTTATTCGAGAAAGTTCGCTTCTCTTCCTGAAATATCTCAGTTAATCTCTGAACACAATGTTTTCTTCATCAATGTAATTTCCCTTCCCTGCTGTATATGAGTATTCTTGGTAAACAGCAACTGGACGAAGTTTTGTTATAGGGAACCAACCGATGCATTATGGATTTTTGATTCAATATTCATACTGCATATAAAGGCGTATATACAAGTTTTCAATCCAAAATTCACACATCTGCAATCTTTTGCAAAATATACTTGTTATTTCCAATAATCAATTTTGTAAAAAATAATCATTCAAATTTTTTCTAATACAATAAATGAGTAATTGATTTTTGGAAAATTTTCTCTAATTGCATGAAATAAACACGCATTCATGTGTTACATTGCAAACCAGCAGCAGCAATTTGAAATTAGAATCTATGGTGGTTTTAAAGGAGGAAATAGATAAAACCTCACTACGACAAAGTTAAATTAAGTATTAGATTACATGAAAAGCTTTGTTTGTTGTATTACTGATACTTCTCATGTATAAATTCCATATACATTTTTCATTTTTAAGTGCAGATTGGAATTTCCAAATTAATCTGAATTCAAAAAATTGCCCACTAAAATCTGTATAGTAATAATATTACGTTTTTGTTATATTCTATGAACAAATTCAACCAAATATATAGACAATATTTTGATTGATTGGTCGATGATGAGTGTAATCCATTAAAATAAATAATAAATTTAATAAAAGCGGGTTTTTAAAAACGTGCTTTTATTATTGTTCTAAAAAGTAGAATTTATTTCTTTTAAATTATTATATTTTATTTCTATTCCTTAATTCTGGATTCATTATTACTAACATTATGGAAGCTTGAAATCAATTTTCTCACAAATTCACTTCCAGGTTGCACCAGACTATGGAATAAAATAACAGTTAAAGAATAAGTAGACTGATAATTAAGCTCTGATTATATTAAAATGGCATATTGTCATCGAGGAAACAAAAGTGCACAAAATTTCAAAACACAGGGCCTTGAAGAAGTGAGTGGAAAGCCGATTATAAAATTCATTCTTTTCAAACATGAAAGAAGTAAAATCAAAACATTGCACGTCGAAACATAACATGCATTGATATGTTCTGATTTTTCGAAATGTATATTTCGTTTCTGCACTGCATCTTTCATGTTTAATAAAGGAGCGCCAATAAGGCATAGCACCTTTCTTCTCTTCATTGCACAAAATTCTGAGGTCCATTTTCAAATAGACTACTTTAATTTCGAAAAGGTAATTTAGAAAATAAATGAAATTAAATCGTTACTGTCAAAGTCAAGTTTTGTGCTTATTATTATTGTTTATTTCGTCTACAGAGATTAGTTTCTTTACTGAAAGTTTAGTTTCTCATTTATAAAACACGGTCACCCACCGAGGGACACCGCAAGTAAACGGATGAGAAGCCACCGGATAAGAAAGGTTTTCACTTCCCTGGTGTGTATAGTAATATTTGGTTCGAGTTGCTCTCTAACAGTGATAGAAAGTACCTCCTTCGGGAGGGGTCGGGCCGTGGCCTGTGATGGCTACTAAGACTCCGGCCTCCATACTGGAACAGAGACTTTCATTCAGAAACTCCGGATGCCAACGCAGGGCGGGTGTAACTCTTTAAGATTTTACAACACGAGTATTTATATCTCCAAACTATGTTGTTGTTTTCGTGGGTGAATTTGGAATTTTCGCCTATTTTATATTGCTCCGCTTCATTTCAACCATTATATACCATTCAGATAGGGATTTATAATTGTTATGCAAAGACCGCACATCAAATTTCATCCGTCTAATTCACAGCATATTGCGGTTATCGAATTCACCAAGATAACTAAATTTAAAAATGTGTTTTTTGGTTTCAGAGAGATTTGAAAAGTGGAGATTCTTCAAAATCTCGAAATCGAATCGAAATAGTAGTTAAAAATTAGTAGTTTATATTAATATAGTTAAATGCAGGTGTCAAACAGGGTTAAACGCGGATATCAGCCGCATATCGCCAGAGTTAAATAATAAAACTGCTATATTAGGACCTAATAGCAGTGTTTGGAGTTGAAGGAAATTCTCTTTAGTTTAACGAAATTTTCTTTTTTTTATTACATAAAATATTACGTAGAACACACATAATAAAGTAGAGAAACAGTTGCCTGATATGCCTAAAACAGTAATAAATAAATGAAACGTAATTATATATTTAAAAATTAATTGTACATTCACAATGTTTAAGAGTAAGGAAACAGCTGTTAAGATGCTTTGTTTACATTTCTATGTTTTAGTTTCGGTTTCGAAAATTTCATTTCTGGATTATAATTCGAGAAATAAATTTGTTTCTAACTACCGTAGAAACGAAAGTAAATCATTTCTGGAATCCTAATTAAGTGGACTTAAGAATATAATTAAAAATAGAAAATGTTCGCACAGAAATTGCGATTTTTGGGTAAGCACATACCTTAAACTGTCAATTACCATGCTAAGAGACTGTGTTTTGCAATAAAGTAAACTACAGTGCACACATTAAATGATCATTCATTAGCTGAAAAGAGTTGAACTCTTCTAGAACTAACACCGTTCTAAAACTGTTTGAAAGACTGACAAGTCGCTGACGAAAGAAATTAGTAATACATTGCTTGAAGAAACACTCCTTATGTCCATATGCATTTTATTCATTTTCCTAAAATAGTTTATACATTAAATTTAGTTGAAAAACCCAAGCTTTAGGATGTGCATGTTGATGTTTATAATAATTTTACCACTATATTAATACAAACATTGTGTATATAAAATTTCTAAAAAAATGTACCTTTGTAAAATGAAACACATCGCGATTTCTTTTATTAAATGCTTGGACTTTTATGTTCAGGCTCGTAAATGAAAATTAGAATTGAAACTATTTTCATTTAAAGGGGCCAACCTGAATCGATGTTCCATTTCTTTGTGCATTCAGAGCCATCATTTTGCTCAGTTGATTTAATTCAATTACATCAATTTTGAAACGGTTAAGAAGATTCAGTTAAGTAGTTCAAACGGAAGAATGATCAAATTGATCATCTGATCAGATAAAAAATAATGCTTTCTTTGTAAACTTCCGGAGATTTGAGATTTTCCTTTTCCATATCGAATGAAAAACAGAATGCGATTTGAGAATTAATGAAATGTAAAGGACAGAATTGCAGAAAACAAGATTTCCGATTTAACTTCCAATCCATGAATCAATTTCAAATGGTGGATTTTACTACTTTAAAATGCAATTTATAAATTAATAGAAATCCATGTAATTCGTGATGTCAGAAAAATGAATGTCTAAAACATTAAACTTTCAGTTAAGTTTTAAGTTGATAAAGTTGATATTATTAATTATGCAAAATGAAATATAATAAAATATAGAAAAGACTGTTAAAAGGTTTAATCGTTTAATAATTATTCTTATAAGTTTTGGAAAAACATGTGGTTTCAATGTCTTCAATTTTCAATGGTTTCAATGTCAATGATTGTCTTCAAAAACTGTATTTAATTTTATTTTCAGTATCAGTGTCAGTTTTCGCAATAAAAATTGGAATAATTTGTGACTGATCTCGTAAATTTGAACCGTAGTTTTTAAGAAACACATAGTTTGATCGCATACTACAGCTGAGGAGGCTAAGTTGGGTGCCAAATTTATTTGATGAAGTCATTTTGTTTCATTCAGAACTGACAATGTATCATCGAGATGCCAACAAAAGATATCCCCGCCAAAACAGTTCAGAACCTTAGCCAGAAGGTGGTCTAGCAGCACTTCAGGTGTATGAGTTAAGACTCAGGTGGTACACTGCCAGCAAACGTGTTAATTAAAAATATAAACTTTTCTAGATACACGCGAAGAACTACGGTGGTTTAGATTGGTTCGGTTGTATTAGCGTTCCGTTTTCGAGCGACACGACGGCTATTTTGGGATGGACCTCAAAATTTTGAACCGCGGTCAGATGACAAGGACGATGTCTGAGCTGGCACCCCTTCGCCAAACATCCGCACCACACCAGTGGGAGGTCGTTTAACTCATAGCGTCTGACTTATCTTGCTCAGACCCACATACACGGCTGACCTTTAATGGATTCGGCTTTCAGGCCTGCAACCATCCGGCCTGAAAACTACTGAAAACAGAAAACATGCTACAAGATCACTGTTTGGTGGAAGACACGTTAATCTAAAAATATAGTTTTGAGACAAAGACATTTTAAATATATGTGTACACTTACCTTTGATACTTGCTACCTTTATACCTTACACAATTCATTTTATTAAACTACAGACATATTTATGCTATGTTATTCACTTAAAAGTAAATTTTGAAGAGAAAATATGTTTAAAGGGAAAGTCTTGATTTGACGCGTTAGAATTTTCAAACACTTGTGTTTTCTAAATTAATATAAATAACTATTTATTTACAACAAAAATAAACTGAAACAGACTTTTAACTATCTAAATGATGTCGAAACATAAAATGGATACAAAGATTTACTTTAGCATCTATCAGGATACCGTACTAAAAAATTAAGTCGCGTGAATTGAAGACAGGTAAATCTGAAAAAATATAATTTTGAGAAAAACAGACTTTGGAACAGCTTTGTTTTATACTACACCATTGGCGATATATTTTGTTTTGGCCACTTCTTACAGCAGCTTCGATATAGGACCCCATTCGAGATTATTTTCTGGCGGCTTAACGGTACTATGTTTGCTTAGGCGACAAAAATGTCGCCAATACAAAATATATCGCTAATGGGATAGTATATATCAAATCTGTTCCAAAGTGGGTTTTAAAATAAATTTAAATTTGCCTGTCCCAAGACTCTTTGCTACATGATTTAGACATTTTTCTTTAGTAATTTTCATACTGTCACCATATACATCTAATTCTAGTAAATGTTGGCCTGTCTTGGAATTATTATCTGACAGAAAACTTACGTATCGCATGCCACAGTTTTCAACCGATTTCTTCCATAAAATTTCTACAGTTTTAACTTCCATGGCATTTCATGATATTTTGTACCATATAGAGAAATCAGCACTGCGTTCTCCAAGATCCCTTTATGCAGTAGTGAATTCATGACAATTTTTTGAATGTATCTCGTAATCAATGACGAGACCAGAAAAAATATCGGCAACAATACAAATTCCATATAGTGATGTGTGTCCACGTTTCTGCCATGTGCCATCATACGAGACTCTGATTTGAATAATATCGTCATTTTTGTCGAAAGGTGATGCTAAATCATTATGGGACAATATTTCGTGACGAGACCAGTCAAATTATCGACAACAATACCAATTCCATATTGTGGCTTATATCCACGTTTCTGCCATGTGCCATCATACGAAACTTTGATATCATTATTATCATCATTTTTGTCAGATGGTGATGATAAATCATTATTCTTTTAGCGAATAACTTTCCAAGACACTTGTAGCATGTCTGCTTTGTGAGGGTGCTTCTTCTCATACAATTTATGTAAACATTTTGAAAATGTTTTTTTATTCATTACATGAATGACAACAGCCATGGGAAAAAACTTCCAATGTTGCATGGCCCATCCCATTTTTTAAAAAAAAAAACTTCAACAAGCTTCTCATTTGCTTCAAGGCATTTGTCCACATTATGCACAGTTTTCAGCACACACTACAATATCAGAATTCTCTACTTTATTTTTCTCGCATGTCTGGCTTATGTTGAAAGTATACATACGTTTTAGTTTCGACGGCCTACCTTTCAATTTATGATAACGGTACAATAACAGTATCTGTTATTAAAAAACACAAAGTATAAAGTATTATTACTTACCAGGATTTTGCAGCAAAAAATAACTTCAGGGGTTACCACGAAGCAGGCGGTTATCACATATGATGACAGCGAATATTAACAGACAGTTCGTAGAAAACACAAGGAAAAAGTATAAACAAACACTTAAAACAGCAGTTACCAGTCACAGTTAAAATCACCCAAACTCTGAACGTAACAATATTAATTCTAAAAAACGAGAAATGTAAAAAAAATCGTGTTTCCTGTTTCTTTAAATGTTTGTTTACATTTTCGGGTCCCTTTGATTTTTTTTAAATACTTATAACTTTTTAATAAATTAATTTAGACACATGCGGTTTTCTGCATATGGTTCAGTAAAGTAAGCAACATCTTAATATAGAAAAAGGTTTCTCTATATTTTGTTCATTTATTGCCAATTTTATGGTCCACCGTCCCCTCAAACTTGAAATGATGTCTTAGTCATTCACGTAATGCTTCATTTCTTATCGCGTGTTTTTTTTCATAAAGCAAAATAATTATATATATATATATATAAACAATAGTAATTCGACCACGATTCAAATGTTCGTCTCTAACAGTCTTCGTGTCAATTTCTGTAATCATATAAATTACCTGCGACTGTATTTCTGTATAACTGTTAGAATCTAGCTTTTCTTAACCAATCAAATATAGTGAACAAATTACTTACTAAGGCCGTGAAAACTCAAACAATTTTGCAGGCTTTGCTCGCTTCCGTATCTTATTTCCGATTTCTATAAATAATCCAAATTCATATGTCGAATAATTATTTTCAAAATGGAAGAATTTTAAAATGGTTCCAACATTAATGTTCTATTTTTCACTTTTGAAATTGTGGAAGAATTGGTGTAAAATTGGAAATAAAAGCATAAATTTTTCTTTAAGTTTTTTTCTGCTTCTAAATTTCTATTTTTACCTTCAAAGTATAGAAGAAACGTTTTTAAAAACACACTTTTGTTAGAGTGCTAGAGAGTAGAATATTTTTATCAATTTCTAGTTTTTAGTCCTTAACTTATATATATAATTTATTTTTATAATTATGATGGAATTGTTCCATTCATTATTACCCAAATAAACTAACAGTTGACTCGCCAGAAATCAAAAATTCAATTAAATTCATATAATTAAGTCTGACAATTTTAAAGAAGTGTATTGACTTCGGGAACATACAAGTGTATATTTCAAAACTTTCGTACGTCCGGAAGTGAGTGCAGAAACAATTTATATATCCAAATTTCAAAATCATAAGACAAGTCAAGTGAAATTAAAACCATGTGAAAATAGAGTTTTATCTTCATTTTTTATGTGCATCGTAGTTGCAGTTTTTACACAATTCTCTTCACGAATAAATTTTACTTCATTTTTTCTGAATCTAGTTTAACAGCTACTAGAATATATTAAAACGAAAATTCATTAAAATTGAAACTTAATCCTGTTAAGAAGTTAGACTATAGAAGTGGAAATTTATATTATGAATATTTTTAATTTCTTTTTTCCAGATATTATTTTAGAAAACGTTTGTAATAAAGCTGTTAAGTGTTTATATTCCAATCGTTAACCTGATGTATGCCA
Organism: Araneus ventricosus; assembly: GCA_013235015.1. Taxonomy (NCBI): domain Eukaryota; kingdom Metazoa; phylum Arthropoda; class Arachnida; order Araneae; family Araneidae; genus Araneus; species Araneus ventricosus. Next base: position 75,522 of record BGPR01005205.1, on the reverse strand, counting down.
GAGTTACTTGTTGAATACTGCAAATACAGTTCAAAAATGTAAATCGGAATTAAAATTGCGCATTTAAAACTAGCTGCCATTGTAATGTACTTTTTTACACTTACAGTTCTAGACCTATGTTGCAATGAGACTACAAAGTTAATCCTGGTTTGCTAGTTTATTTGTTTGATTGGCATCTTATGTTCTTGTAAGAAATCGCTTTCTTAAAATAAATTTAAAACGTTCTTCCGACTTCCTTACATAAATTGTTTGAATGAAAATGGATTACTTATTTAATATATACTTTCTTGTAATGGGCAATAGTAACCTGTGAAGTCTAGGTGGTTTTATTTTAAACTTTCTTTAACTTGCAACAATTGAAATATTTATAATTTCGGCGAAGCTATTTGAAATTTAACGATTGGTGATGTCAAAAGAGATGGTGCACTAAGAAGTTGGAATCAAAGACTGATTTAAAATCTTACTACTACTTTCCTATTATATGTTTAAAAAATAGGCATAAGCTGTATCTTATACATATGCACATAATTTATCTGTTAGGAATGAACATGAGATAGTGTACATGCATGTAAAATTAAAACATTCGTGAATGAAATAAAGTAAATAATACAACGAGTTTTCAGCCTTCATTATTTTCCACATATGCACCCGTTCTTCCATGCTTTATTAATATTCAAAGGATTAACTTTTAACAATAGGCTTCTTTAACATATCGTCATTTATACAATTTGGTTGAAAACTTTGTATATTATCAGCAAACACCCTGCGAGAAATTTTTTTTTATTTTTAAACTTTATATCTACTCGAATATGCATTAAATTTTTGCCCCAAAATATATGCAAGTATTGCGAAAAGGAAACAAAAAAAACAATGTAAGTTTCAAATTATTATCAGCTTTCTGTGAAATGGGATGAACCCAAATCTTTTTTTCTTCAATTCCTACAGCCGAGGAAAAAAGTATAAAGTAGGATGAAAAACTGCCAAATCTCAAAGACTGCTGCGATTTAAAAGTAAGTTATTTTTTACGACTTAAATTAATGTAGCCGATTAATGTACCGACATATATTTCAAAAAATCCTAATATTTTTGGGATTATGCAAAAATTATCAAAATTAACGGATGGCAGCTTAGGAAACACCTAAAAGAATAAATGATCTGAGAAAGTATTTCTCTCTGATTTTACAAACAAATCCAAATTTCGTCGATGAAGAATTGGTTTATTTTTATGTTTTCAATACCGTGCCAATAAAAAACAACTTTTATGATTAATTCATATTTTTCTAGCTTCTTTGGTAAATTGTTAATGTTTGAAAGAAAGTCGGGTGGTTGACGTGTGATTTCGTAACCTGTCTCTTGTCAAACGACGAATTGCTTTATTAGATATTTTTTCCTGGAATATATTTTTAATTTAGAATTTTATTTAACTTGGAAAGGTAGGGCAGGAAGTTGAAAGTTCGCACCAGGTGGCAAAAGCTGTAGACATCACTGGAGTTTTCCGTGCAAGCAAAAAATGCCTTCCTGAAAAGTTAAAAATGAGTTTAAGTTGCCTTGATGCAAAAGAAGAATAAGAAATGCACTACTTAGAAATCGCAATGCTTTGTACAAGAAGTTAGAAGGAAATATTCCTTTATCTAAGCGGCATATTGATTCAGTGATATGCAAGGCATTCTGGCAGATAGTTTGTTGCTGTTTGCTCTTTGATCACATCAGGAGAATGTGAATTTCAACAAAACAATGCATCTGTTCATATTTTCGTTCTCTACAAAATCCTACTTTAAGTCGGAATAGGTATAACCGTTTCAGTGGCCAATGTGGAGTGGACGACCTGAATCCAATAGAAAACATTTCTGGCATTCTGTCTCGAGATGTTTACAAGAATGGGTGGCAGTTCACAAACAAATCTGATCTAAAAACCACAATTAAATGATGATGGAACGAAATTGAACCATACACATTTCCAACTTTGTCTGGTTCTATGAATCGACAATTAGTACAAGTAATAGCAAATTGAAGTTCTAGCATAACTTAATATAGAATGAAACATATTGGCTTTATACTTTTTTCCAACTACAACTGTTTAGTTATTTCTCTAATTTCTTAAAAAATATTACATGATGTAATTGAACTTAAATGCGATTTTGTTTTGACTTCCATACATCACGAAGTATCTTTACATTTCAGAAAAATTAAAATTACATAAAAAATATTACAGTCGAAGCTCGTTATAACGACCCTCTGCGTCCCACAGCAAAAGGTCTTTATAACGAATGGTCTCTATAGTGGATATAATTAACAAAATGTACACATGCACGCTCAGCAGTTTCGTAAAAATAGTCGATTTTTAAAGAGATTCCAACTAAATATTCATTAATTTTTTATCATTGGTATTAAAAATAAAATTTTATCAATTAAAAATATTTTTCTAAAACAGATTTTAAAGTAGAAAATAAAGGGTGTTATATACTTACAAAACATTTATTTTCTATAGGAAAAAAATCAGAAATGGATGTTTGTCTTTTCTGCATATATGATTTTTGCAAAACATAATTTTCCATTTCAGTTAAAGATGATAAATAGTGTTCTGTATGTTCATCCCTTTCAAAAAACATTTTAAAGTCTCAATAGAACTTGAAACACTTTTTATTCTAGGCTATTCTAATTTCCTCGCAGTGGTGAGTGGTAACTCCCCCCCCCCATCAAAGTTGAACTGTAACACTGAAGACTCTACATCTACGAAGCTTGGCAATACAATAATCAAGGTCATTTACGTTTAGAAACATGTTCTTTTATGAAAAATACCGGGAAGAGTGTCCGCTGAATTCGGACGTTGTATTGGGATTAGACGACATTGGACGGTCGTTATACCGGAAGTTAAAGTACATCTGGGAACAAAGTTGGGGATTTTATCACTGGTCGTTACAATGAAGTGGTCTTTATAATGTGTGGTCGTTATAACGAGCGTCGACTGTATATATATATTTCTAGTCTTATATTGTGTATTTTTGCGACATTATACTTTAATCCAAATCTTTAGTCTGTACTCTCGAGAATAAATCTTCAATGTAAAATGTGTGTTCCGATGAATTTTCTTACCACGTCTTGTTGAGTCAATGCCACATCGAATTTCTTCCTGCAAAAAGGAGGTCCTACACGATATTAGAATATATTCAATGAATTTTAGCACTTCTATGCACGTATTGCTTTAAAAATAAAAAAGGGAAGCCAGGTTATTTAAAGGATTTATTTTGATAATTCTACCATATGAATAAAAGTAAAACATTTTCGTCGACAATATCGAAATAACTACCATTTATAAAAGCTGCAAATAGCTATTTGGGACAATGAGAAAATTTTAAATATCTCCTACACGTCTGTAATTTCTTGAAAGAACACATAAAATCTTCATTTATTGCTAAATTTTCTTTTATATTCCGGTTTTACGTTAGAAGATGGAAATTGTTTTCAGAATTTAATTCTCTTCTACCGTGAAATTTTACTCCGTATAAGAAGCTTTTAATATTTCTTGTTAGTTGGTGGAAAAATCTGGCTCTGGTGGGGTGTTTTTTTCCAGCAATGTCAGATGTCATATTTAGTCAGCAATAAATTTATGAAATACAGGACCCCCAACTATTTTAAGGAAGAAAGAGAAGTGTTAGTAGTAACATTTCATAATATAAAAATTTTACAATCGTATAGCTCGATTACAGAAATTCTATTATACAAGAAATGAACGAAAGTTATTTATTTTATTTACAAAACTAAAATATTATTAGATATTTTTCATTAATTTAAATCGTTTTCGATAAGTTTGAAAACATATGTTAAATTTATCAGTTCTCATCTCAGAGAATCTTGAATTCAAGGACTTCAGAAGATAGTTGATCCTATTTTTTTTCGCGAACAGAATTCTATTGTAATACGCACATTAAATGAAATCACAGCAACACTGTCAAAAGATAAAATATTTATCGATAAAATTCCCATGAATCCATAAGGTTGGCACCGAAAGTCGAAGACAGCAAGACGGCGTCGACCATGGATTTTCATTTGAAAAGACGCGTTCAAAAAGGGGATAAATTCAGGAGCATCATTTGGGGACGCTGCGTTCGTTTATTAGATTCCAGAGGAAAATCTTCGCATACTCCTTCTATGTGCCTCTATGTGAACATTTAAGCTCCGCGTATTTTATCTTTCACGTTTTCATAATTCATCCAGATCAAATGAGGAATCTTGGGTAAAGATGACGACGCTCAATTTCTTTTTCAAGAAACAGTAAACAAAGTTCGTCGTCTTTGAGTCGTAGGAAACAATATTTATTATAAGTATAATTATTTGTATTTTAATTTAATGTTGAAGGAATAAAGTCTGAAAATTCTATTTAAGAAACAGCTGCAGCTTATTTTTACATCTATTAACAAAAAATTAGAATGTGTGAATGTGTTTTCACTATACAGGACAAACAGAGAGACAATATAGAGATATAAAATTTGGTGGTGAGGGCCCTTAGAATTTTAATTAAAAATTAAATGAATTTGGAGTTTTTCCTTGATTAATTCTGAAACAAGGTATTTTTACTTCGACTAAAAGTTTTATAAAAAATTAACTCATCTGTGATATCAATTAATATGCAGTAGAATTTTTTTCTCTAATTTTAACATCGTTTCCCCAGTTGTATAATATTTTAAATGTATAATTCGGATTGAATTTTATCTTCCTACACGTTCATGTGCTTTAAACAATTCTTCTTTGAATGATACGTGTAGAGTTTATAGATCGATGGTCAGTTGTTCTCTTCGGATGCTCAGGCAAGGCGCAGAATCCTTCTGAATACCCGCTTCCAAATGGATGTCATTGACCTACATCCATTGAGCCGATAGATAGCGCTGAATCCTCAAAAGCCGAAGAAAATGTGTATCATCGTTTCTCTCTCGAACCTTCAAAAGATATCACCTTTAACCCTTTTAGGATGGCCACAAAACGTTACTGAGAAGCCAGCTCACCCACATGACAGTCGTCCTCAAAGGGTTCCCTTTAATTTTCCTTCACGAGCCCGGACACAAAACTCCAAGCTTTATATAACATAAAGAGTCGAGATAAATGGTATGTTCGTGGCAATGTGTAATAAAAAATTTTAAATAGAAAAATATTTTCTTAAAATAGTGGTAGAAAATTTATAAATACTTACATTCCAATTTGATGTACCAAGTAAGTTTTTTTCAGTCCATTAACGCAGAAAATTGCGAATTGATGAGAAAAAATAAGGAAATTGATTGGATATCTTCCATTACCGCAAGGACTTTTGCAATTTTTAAAATTTTTCTATATCGTATTATTATAGCACTAGCTATTAATTGATCATTTTCTAAAGACAAAGAAATTTGTTTATCAAAGTTGATCTATAACATCCGATGGCACAAATTCCCTGTGATGTTGACAACAATACGTGAAATTATTTCAATATGGAATTTTTACTTCCTTGCCTTTAACATGCTCTCCATGCATCATCGTGTCAATAAATTGCAATAGGTCGATGGGTTAATAATGTATAAAAACATATTAACATCATTTATTCAATTTACTTATTTGAACACAGTGCAATATTAATCTACAAAAGTGCAATATTATTTGTTACTTAAGAATGAATTGCAATCATGCAGAAAGTAAAAAAATAACATACCTTTAAAGATAAGACTGTCATTAAGACGTCTTCATGTCTTTCAAATTTCTTAAATGGCATTTTACTCTTTCTTTTCAACAGATGACATTTGGAAGTCTGATTTATGGGAAAATCGAGCATTTCTTTATCAAGCCTATATTCTGGTTTACTATAAACTTTTCGCGATGCTTCTTATCAGCGCTGCTCTTAGGAATTTTTGGAAGTGAACACAAATATGGTTGGTTGGCTGATGGAGATTTAATGGCACAAGAGCCAGATTTGGCCAAGCTGCGCCAAACAAATGGTAAAATTGAAACAGGCTTAAAAAATTAAGAACACAAATATGGAGTTGAGCCCTCGTAAAGGAAGTTTTGTGTAGTTTGGTAAACGTGATTTCTCAAAGAAAAATCAGGATATCAATAGATGAATCCTCAATCTAGTTACAATATTTTTTCTTTATTGAACTTACTCTAAGGAAACATCATAGAACACCCTTAAAAAGATAAAAATTAACTGGTGCAATCTTATTCAGAGTCAGAATATTATGAAGTATTAGTTATGAAATGTATAAAATGCAATGTTGATTTCCTCTGTCATAATGACAGCATTTATTTTCAATACAGACAGTTGCAGTTTATTATTATTTCTCTTCTGTCTAAAGTTTTCTATGTTTGTTTCGGGACGGGGGTAGAATAAAGGAAACACATTTGCCTAAATATAATAATCTTCTAACAGTACAGGAAACATTAATCTTCTAAAAGGAATACAGGAAAACATTTAAACTATTCATTTCGAAATAAAATTTTCAATGAACATCCTTTCATTAAAAACCCGCCAATCTTTAACTAATATTTGTTGGAAAACTTCCCTATTATAATTTAAAAATTGTAAATTAAATCATTTTATTAATTATTTAGCAAAATATTCTTAATAAATTCTAAAAGTGACAGAAACATGATTAAAGAAAATTTAAATCACTGCACAGTATAGGTTTCAACATGAAATGGTTGCGTTCAGATAAAATATTCATCTCTAATATTTGTTCAGAAGTTTTTTGTCGAGAATTTCGTGATATTGAATTTCTTTATGTGTTGTAAATTTCATAAGATGAATGAATCAAATAGTGAAATGAATTTATAAATGTGTAGAATTTGTGTGCTTGTGAAAAAAATATGCAACTGCAATTTATTGTTAAAAATGCACAAGTATATATTTTTTTAGCCCTAACATTTGAAACTATTCTTACTCCAGCAAATACTTCTTTATCATACAATTGGGAATAGAATAATATTTCACATGTTCAGTGTTTTGATAAAATAATTGAAAGAGAAAGAGTCAATTTTATAATTTTTTAATTATTATATTTTCCTTTTTAATAGGTGCGATCCTATAACAAATGGTAAATTAGCTTTGAACACATATTGTGGATAATGTAGCCAAATAATTTATTGAAACGAACGCAATGTAAATATTTAGAATACGAGTGAGTTCTGTTAATATCAGAAAAGTGTTCTTTATCTAACATTTACCGGAGAAAGAAGCGATGGTTTTATTTTTCTATATTGAGTGATATGCGTGATCAAATGAATGATTTTATGGGCATTTATTTCTCTTTAAAAGAGTAAACGTTGGCTATAAAATAACCTGATGTATCTGGAGCTTGACTGCAAAAATTATGTCCAACCAAGAATCGGAAAATTCGAATTGTGCAAATAAATAATAGTAAAAAAAATTGAATTCTTCACTTTATACGCAAGTGGTCAAATAAATTAATCGAAAGAATTACATACATCATAATTTCCTCGACAAATTTCATTTTGTTATTGCTGATAATGTAGTTGAGTGAGTTCATCTCTCAAGTGATCGAAGAAACGCCTTCTTCGGAAGGCATGATCTATCGCAGAAGAACATGGGCTCAACGTTCATTTTCCGCACTTAGAGCATTATGGAATTATTCAGGGTGTCTAGATTATCATTGTAAACCACACTTTTTAGATGACCTTACAAACAAAAGTCACAGGGATAAAGATCAGCGGATCAGGGTGGCCACCTGCAAAGAAAAGTATGGTTCATTACCAGTTCATTTTTAAAATGATGAATTAGAATTTTCTACACAGTCCGATTGCGAGGATGTACTCCATCTTTCGTCGATACTGTAGATTGCAGGCAATTATGCTTCACAATTCTGAGTGCAAGAAATGTAAACTCACTGAAACACAGATATCTGCGATTTCAAAATAAAATTTGTAGTAGAAATGATTGTTCTTGCAATTCATTCAGTTACTCTGCAAACTTCGGGTAGAGTGCCATAATGAAGTTGGTGGTAGAAAATGGAATTAATATTATTATTTTGGATGAATCGAAACACCACGGCCTTAAGCAGAACATTTTATTTTTTTGCTCTAAACACCTTACGCATCTTTATGGCCATCCTTTATTTTATTTCCTTCGTCATAAAAATCTCCTTAATAAGTATGAAATCTCCGATGCGCTCATTAACTACGTAACTTTAAGAAAAAGTAGATGTTTTCTTTACCTAAATCTTCTTAATGCTGTATTATTTTGGATAAGTTAATTTATTACAATCTTCAATGATAAATATTCCATAAATACTGAGCTTCTGCAGACTTATGTGCATTAAAATGCCTCTCAGGAGAACAAAATAAACCTCTCAGGTCATTTTTCAATTTGTTTAACTAGAAATGGTTTAGTTATCTCGATGCATTTTTTTTTTGGTTCAGCTATTTCTTTCAACACGTAACGCTGAAGATTAATTATTGGAAAAACTAGCTTGATTGGATAAATTTGTGTTCACGCGTGAGTAGAACGCAGTATTTTATCGACGAGACTATAAACGATAGAAAATAATTTGCTATTTTATACAAATATGCTTCTTTTGTTTACGAAAATCAGTAAAGCGGTTATTGAATAAATTATATTATAGGTTGCGTAGGATGGAAGGCGAAAATTGAAATTCGGGCAGCTAACGTAGATTACAATATGTTTCTTCAAATTCAAAATACACAAGACAAAAAATATAGAAATGTGTTTAAACAGTAAGCGGTGAAAGAAAAAAAATGAAGTTGCGAAGGATATTTTACTTTTAGTTATGGTTTTGCATTTAAAGACGAATTAATTGCGAATTAATTAATATAAAATTTCTTTGTAATGTTTCACCGTTTTACAACAAAATATTAATGACATATTTTAGATTGGTAGATACCAGGACTGGAGAAAAATTAAACAGAATATTTTGACATTGAGACATTAACTAAAATTATTATACCTTCCAGGGAATATAAAAACATGAATAAAAGCCATATAGAGTAAAACAATATTTCGCTTTTAAATTACTCGCTGCTTTTCTACATACACTAATTAATCAACTCTATGTATATTAAATCTTCAAGTAAAATTTTTCGTAACATTTCATTTTTTATATAAAATTATGAAATTTACGTAAGAAATATTCTAAAAACGAAAATTGCTACTTTAAACTTGGCTTTAGCCTGAGAAACATCCTACATCCACTAACTATTCAACTCTATGTATATTAAATCTTCAAGTAAAATTTTTCGTAACATTTCATTTTTTATATTAAATTTTGAAATTTACGTAAAAAATTTTCTAAAAACGAAAATTGCTACTTTAAACTCGGCTTTAGCCTGAGAAATTCTTTTTTAAATTATGATTACCATTGTTTTATCGTAGGTACTGATTTCAATTTGATTTCGTAGTTATATTATTTATATGATGGAAATTATCTCAGTATCACATTCTATTTTAATATTTGGAAGGGTTAAAATGAACCAATTCGATGAGATTCATTTCTGAGGAATTAGATCTCAAATGTTATTAGCGATTATCAGTGGCGGATTTTAATAATATGAGGCCATAAGCGCAAAATCCTTTTGAGGAGCCTCCCCCATCCAATATCTTAAAGTCAACTTCTGCTGAGCAATATAATGTATGTCAGATGGACTTTGAGGAACGAGGCCAGCGCCTCTAGCACATGCGCGAAACACGCCACTGGATGAAATTGAATAGCAACAGACTTCTAATTGTTCTTTTTGCTTTCATAATGTTTAAAAATGTTCCATAAAATTTTAATAGCATTTTCAAATAATTTGCGGAAATAGATGTTTTATCACATGAAATTTCAGTATGTAATAGACTTGGTTTATTTTAATTCTGAAACTTTATACATTGTCAAATGGTTGAAATGAAAACCTATAATAGTTATAATAATAATAATAGTAATAACATATCAAACAAATTTATTATTTTACTGGCTATCAATTCTGGCAACACAACCAAACACATGTATTACATTTTAATGCAAAATTAAAGAATAACTTTTTCATTTATAGTATCTGTTACCTCAAAATATTTATTTCGGTTATTTGTAGGGGATCTTTAGAACTACTGATTTCGAATGATAGTTTCTTTTCAACAGTTATTTTAGTTCAATGTCCACTACCTTCTAACGCCGGCAATTCATCTTTATACCATTTTATCCATTTGGCTCAAGGCTGTGGAAGATTGGCGCACGAACTTCAGGATTTCAGATTGTTTGAAAATCCGACTTCTACTAGCCGCTCTCCTAAAATTCACAAGTTTTCGACCTTGAAGATTGGTTTTTCCTTCTCGTGTTCCAAAATTTCCATTTTAAATTTGAGGCGCTTAAGGGAGATTTTCAAATAAGTTATAAATTTTCTAAGAACTAAAGACGCAAATAAGACGAAAAGTTAATTAAAAATCTAGCAACGTTTTGGCGTTTTTAATGGCATAAAAGATCTCAAACGAGCCATTAAATTTTACATCACGAATTAAAAATATTCCAAAGATTACATCAAATACTGGCCCAGAACCATTTATTGGCAAAAGTTTAAGGTTTTCTTTATATTTGTTCAATTATTTTTTTCTTTCGTTCTTTCTTTTACTTTTTGTTCGGTTTTCGTTTCGATTGGCTCTAGGGAATAGACTCCATTAGAATAGCCGAATTGGCTCCATTAGAATAGACGAACTTTAATTATATGTACCATGCACTTTGTTGATGGCGGCAAACCTAATGCTAGCTCAATCTGAGGCATATCATAATATAAAGATTTATTCCCATGCGTATTATTTATTTGTTTACTGTCTTGATGGATTGTCCGTATATTTCTTTGAAACATACATGCAATCCATTGGCAGGAAATCGAGTGCACTTTGCCTACGTCACACACATCTACGTTACTGCTTAAGTATTGTACTGCAGTAAAACTTCGATTAACAATCAGTTTCTGGTATCCGTCATCTTCTAAAAAGTAAAATGTAATGTACGTAGGTTTATAATATTACAATTCATTTCTGTATATCCAAAGCGAATTTCAGTAATTTTGAATTTTACAGGAGATTTATTCCCTTTCAAAATGGAAAATAATTCCTAACACCAATTACTACTTTCAAATACGGAAATAATTTCATATGCCAATTTTAGAAAATATTTAAACCTAGATAGCAGATATTTGTAAAATTCATACATTCGAATTTCACTAAACAGCATTGGATGTTGTGATTCGTTATTAATAATAATGCATAATTAAGAGTTTTCGAAATTAAGCTATGAATTTTTTAAAAATTTTATTGCATACTGTTATGTTTGCTGGGCTGAAAAGATACCCATTGTGGGCAACGAGTTGGAAGCCCCTGGTGAAGAAAAGTTGTTTCTTAAAATTCTGAAACTTGTACATAACAAAGGTAAATATTAATTCATTACATGTTGGAAATACCATACGGTACTTATTTTTTGTTTCTGTAGCGATACTCGTAAAATCCTTGTATGGCCGAACCTATGTTGTTTTACTTTATGCCATTTATGTATATTTCATTTTGGGAGGGAAATCTGCACAGCAACTTTGCAATACATCAAACAGTATAAACACTTTTTGACTAGGTACCAAATTTCAATTTAAATTCTGAACTAAAGAATTGAAAGTGTGAAAAAATATTTAGACTACATTTCAACTCTAGATATATATTTATGTAGCCATCAAAAGTGTTCTTGTCTAGATAACACAAAATTATGTAGGTGTTCTTGGTTTACATTACAGCATCACCTTCTAAGACGATGACTATTGCTTCAATATTCTAATATCCTTGTCAGTACTTGAACATAATTCAACAAAGCTGTTTGTGAGCAGACAAAATGAAATGTTTTCGAACATCATAATTCGATAGGAGGTTCCTGCTTCCTTATAACCTACGTTAAATCAGTCGGCTTTATAATGAAGAATAGTGGAATTTCCGAGAATGTCAGTTTTTACAAGTTGTTGCATCGACCTTTCTCAAGAAACATTCCTCAATTGAAGTAGCACAACTATACCGAATGTAACGCTGTACTGAAGCTGTTTGAGAGACTGACAATTTGCACAAGAAATAATTTATAAAGTCGTGCTTCAACAAATATTGCCTTAAATCATTTACATTTTGAATAAACATTTCCTACATTAAAAAGACGGAAGAAAAAAATCCCAAGCATTTGGGATGCGAATGTACATGTTTATAAAAGTTTCACCACTATTTTAATACAATTCTTATTTATATAAATTTTATTTTTTTAAGTATAACATGGTCTTTCAGTTGACATCTTCTCTTTAATTTAAAGCTCTTATTTTTATTTCCGAGCTGGTAAACAAAAATTACAGCTGACATTTTTATTATTTGAACCGTTCAGATGAAACAATTATATCTACTATGAGATTTCAGAGCCATCTGTTAGTTCACTGGATGAAGTTATCTGACATGAATTTGGAAACGGATGGGAGGGTGAAATTCCAACAATATTATACATTTCAAATATTGTAAAAATGGGGAAACGATGTAAAAATTAGAGAAAAACTTATACGGCAGCTCAGTTGGTATCTTAGAAGGGATACATTTCAAAAATATTTAGTCAGTGAAAAAATAAGTTTTGTGGTCTAATATTTTCCGAAGTTTCCAAGGAAAAACTCCGAATTCTTTCATTTTTTAAAATTATTTAAATTTCCCCAAAAATGCCCCAAGTACATATCCCCTATTCCAAAATATGTTTGTGCCAAATTTCGTAGCTCTTTGTACAGCTCTCTGCCCTCCGTAATGCAAACTCACACCTACAAGCTGTCGCACGTTCTCCTTTCTTATTAATACAAGTGTAAAATAGCCACAGGTGTTTCTCACATAAATTTTTTCAATACTTAGTAAAAACAAAAGTAATTACGCTTTTATTTATATTGTTATATATAGCTTCTAGCTGAAATACGAAACTTCATTCCCGGAGCATAATTATTCGATATTTTTATATGAAATAATTCATAAATAAAATCCTTATATCTTCTGAAACGTTTAAGTAAAATGAAAATATCAAGCAAACCAGACGATTTTCAAAAACAACCGAAACTTAATATTCCCTATAAATTATTAACTTTTTTACAAAAATGACATGAAATGTAATTAAAAATTATGATATTTGAATTTGATTTATATAGATAAGCAATCGACGGAATTCCAACAGAAAATTGCCTGCGCCTTTTTTTGGATTAAAATGAGAAAATATGATGCACGAACGATTTTTAGGATCTCGTGTTTTCTGAAAACAGTTCCAAAAGATTTTTAAAACAACAGACAGCGTTTTGAAAAGTTATTAATAATTTCTGCTTTGGTCTAACCCTCTGATAGCAGAACCCGCGATTTTCACGGGTTGGAAGGAAGTCTATTTTCTGATGCATCTTGCGATTTTCACAGGCTAATGCGCTTACTTGCTACTTTTATAGTGTTGAATTATAATAAAGCTTTGCATATAAATAACAACCCGATTGGCTTAACGATATTTGAACACGTTCTGAAACGTTGCATCTAATTAGTGATTTAAAAAATACGCAGTTAGAGGTTTAATGCCACAAAGCTAATTTGGCCATACCGCGCCAAACGTTCGTTGTTTTCAAATCATATAAAATTCTAAAATTATTGCAATTATTGAAATTAAATCATTTTAATCTTAAGAATCATACGAAATTAATCATTAAAAATGAAACAAAAATATATTTAAATCTCCATCCACAATTGAAATTAGAAAGTATTCGTAAAGGAACGCAACTCGCCACCATCAGTTCTCAGCAAATATCATTTTCTCTATTTTTAATCGGTGCAGAATCTCTTCTTCGCATGCACGGAAAACGTTGCAAGCGATAACAATAAAACCATTGTTGGAAATTAGGTTTGTAAACATTTTCAAAAATTAATTAAAATTAGCACAATGCCGTATGGAGACGAAACTGATATCATTGAAACGCTAATTTTTTGAGCAATAAGATGATGTTAAAATTGTTATTCTGCGATAATATGTTCCTAAGTTACTGTGGAAAAATGTTCATATTTAAGGTAAATTTTATTTAATTAAACTTGAAATCAAAATTTCGAAAAATACTTTGTTACTGTGTACCTTAATCCCAAGACGCAACCAAATACCAAATTTAAAATTTCTCGTCCCAATTGCTTGGGAAATTCGTTGATGAATCAATAAGTGACTTTCTCTTTTATATATATATATAGTGTTTATTTTCCTATGAGAATTGTATATGAAGGAAACAAAACGAAAGTATTGAAATCAAATCTTTCAAAAATTCGGCCTTCAGATAATGATGAATACCCACGTTTTATAGCTATCCCTGGATCTTAAAAAAACAATATCGTAGGAGTCAGGGGCTGTCTGTGAAGATGGCAATTTCAAACTGCAACGATGTAGATGGATGACATTTATTATTCAGTTTTAATATCAGAATTATAGATGTGTATCAAATTTTATTCAGAAAATTGTATAGATATACAAACAATCCATCGACGGATTGATTGTTTGTATATCTATTCGTAAGTAACTCAGAAATGTCACAAGCTAGACGGAGGAATTTTAGCATGATATCTTTGCACCAAAAACTGTAGAGCAGTGCTGAATTTTGGCAAATCCGTCCAAATGTTTTTTCGTTTGCCTGTCTGTGTAAACGCTTTAACAGACAAACGCAATCAATTAGGAAAATTGAATTTTGTGTGGTGCCTTTTCACCAAAATCGTAAATGTGTATGTATTAAATTTTGTTTTCGAACAGTCAATGGGAAGATGTACTTATCAAAATTGCATGCTCGATTACTTTATTCAACGGAGCACAAAACAGGCAATATTGTAGAAGCATATTAGAAAGTCCAGATAACACTCGTGCTGGACAATAATGTAATTATTTTCTTAAACACATTCTTATTTAATAATTTAAATTATTATAATTATTATATATATGCAGTATCTTATTTTCATAGAGGCTAGCAAAACTGGATTAGCTTATACCATAGATATATTCGTGTATTTTTCTTTATTGATACGGAAACAATTGTGCATGCTTTTACCCGTGAATCAATTCAAGATTCGGTCAGTTGATTCTCCTCCTTTCACGGATATATTCTGTCTTAAATTAGCGAATTTTACTGATCTCCACACCTTCTTATGCTGCATTCATTACAATTGAAAGGATAATGCAGTATATGTCGAATAGTTGTTTACAAACTCTGAATATAGATCAGGCATACAGAAATAAGTCATTTTTACAACAGAATTTTGGGCATTAACCCTTTGACTAAGAATTTTTATATCAATTAATGCAATTTCCTATGCAGACTTTTTTTTAAAAATTATCCAGATTTCTATGCTAATGAAAATATGCTCCAAATAAGCCAAATACATTGATTGGAGTTAATTTTTCTATGAGCGGATTTTACCAAAACCTGGGACATAATAGTTCCAAAGCCAAAAATATTACATTTTATTGCCTGGAAAATGATTATTAGTTATTGAGAAAACTTATTTATATATTTACAACAGTTCATCAATACATTGAGAAAAACATGACGGGAGGCTGTCTTCTTTAATCAATCGCTGATGTTCAAGGAGTAGGACAAATTATTCGCGTGACTCTTTTGTTTCTCGAAGTTTCTCTTTGTTACTCGCGATTCTCTTTTGTTTCTCGAAGCTTCTCGGGTTCTCTTTGTAACTCGAGAAACTCCTTTCTTTCTCGAATTTAAGCGTGAGACTCTTGTTTTCGAAGTTTCTAGTGATTCTCTTTTGTTTCTCCAAAATACTAATGTATGGAAAATTAGGGAAGACTAAGGGTTACAATGAAATTTGCTTTACTTTTTAATAAAATATATTATAATGCCAATTCTTTTGTTATGAATTCTTCAATCGTACGAGTATATGTTACAATTCTGTGTAGGATCGGTCAATGATACGAAAAGTAAAGTACATAATTTAATAAATGGAGATTAATGTTTCTTGTCAAAGTTGAATCAGTATATGAATTCCACAGAGTACTTGGATAATTTGTCGCCACCATATTCAATACATTTCTGTATATTCAAAGAGAATTTAAGTAATTTTGAATCTTTCAGGATATTTATTTCCTTTCAAAAGGGAAAATAATTGCTAGCACCAGTTACTTCTTTAAAACATGGAAATAATTTCACATGCCAATTTTCGCATATATTCAAACCCGGATGGCAAATATTTGTAAAATTCAGGCATCTCAATTTCACTAAATTTTGTCTTTAGATCTAAAGAACATTGTATGTTGTGGTTCGAATAATAATGCATAATTAAGATTTTTGAAAATTAAGCTATGAAATGTTTTTTTTTTTAAATTTTGTTACATACTGTTATGTTTGCTTGGCTGCAAAGATACTCGTTGCAAGCAACGAGTTTGAAGCCCTTGGTGAAAAAAAGTTGTTTTTTTTTAAATTCTGAAACTTGTACATATAAAGGAAAATATTATTTAATTACACGTTCGAAATACCATACGGTATTTCAATTGTTTTTGCAGCGATACTCGTAAAAGCCTTACATAGCCGAACAAATGTTATTTTACTTTAAGCCATTTATGTATATTTAATTTTTGGGAAGAAAGTCTGCACAGCAGCTTTACAGTACATCAAACAGTATATAACTTTTATGAATAGGTACCAAATTTTACTTTAAATTCCGAATTAAAGAATCGAAGGTGTTAAAAAATATATAGGCTACATTTCAATACTAATTATTTATTTAAAAATAATATAGCCTTCAAAAGTGTTTTTGTCTGGATAACGCAAAATGATGTAGGTGTTCTTGGTTTACATTACGGCATCACCTTCTTCGATGATGACTATTGCTTCAATATAAGAATAGATTTAGCCTAGTCAGTTCTTGAACATAATGCAACAAAGCTGTTCTTGAGGAGTGAAAATGAAATGTTTTCGAACATCATAATTCGAAGGAAGGTTCCCGCTTCCGTATGGCCTCCGTTAATTCAGTCGGCTTTATAATGAAGAATAGTGGAATTTCCGAGAATGCTAGTTTTTGTCTAGATAACTCATAATGATGTAGGTATTCTTGGTTTACATTACAGCATCACCTTCTTCGACGATGAGTATTGCTTCAATATAAGAATAGCCTCGTCAGTACTTGAATATAATGCAAGAAATTGTTTGTGAGCAGTGAAAATGAAAATTTTCGAACATCATAATTCCGATGGAAGGTTCCCGCTTCCTTATGATCTACGTTAAATCAGTCGGCTTTCTAAGGATGAATAGCGGAATTTCCGAGAATGTTAGTTTTTACATGTTGACGCATCAATCCATCAAAATAAACATTCCTCAATTGAAAAGAAAACAACCATCCCAAATGAAACGCAGTTCTCAAGCTGTTTGAGAAACTGACAATTTGCTGAAGAAATAATTTAAAAAGTAATACTTGAACAAACATTGCTTAAAATCATTTACATCTAATAGATTTTCCAGAAACATTTTCTACATTAAAAAGACGCAGGAACCAGTGGGAGTGGCCTCCCCTAAACTTTCTCGTATACTGCTCAAAAATTTGTCATTTCCCCTCCCCTTGCGTGGATAAAAAAAAATCGAACCTACTGTAATCCAGAATGCAACGAATATCAGAAGGTTTTTCATTGCAGATTATAGTGATTGTAAAATATTTAAGTGAAGAATCATATTAAAAGAGATGCCTATGTATTAAAACTTAGCAATATTTATTTTCCATCACACTCCAGGAAGATCCGCTATTATACGAGAGAGCGAAAACAAAACAGGAGATAAAACGTATCCATCACAAACTCCGTCTCAAGGACAAGTGACGTAATCCTCCTGCTTGGTACCAGAGATAGCTAAATAGGCATGCTCGTGGAGATCAGTTTTGAAACGAAGGCTTAACAAGTATGCGATTATACAGACCGACAGACAGTCAACCCGTTGACGGATTTGGCCCAAAATTTTATAGGGACCTACATTCATGACGATAAAACTGTGTATAAAATTTTATCCATGTGGCGTGTCAAGTTTTTGAGTTATAGCGTTCGCATGACCTGGAACATGCAGACAGACAGACTTCCTGTTGACGAATTGTCCAAAATTTGATAGAAACCTACAAATAATGTTTAAAGACCACATTCCAAATTTCGTCCCCGTAGCTCTAATAGTTTTCGAGTTATCGTGTTCACAGATAGACAGACACACACATAGACAGACATACAGACATAATTCCAAAATTGTGTTTTTCGGACTCAGGGAGGTCTAAAACGTGGAGATTCGTCAAAATCTCGAGTTCGAATTTTTTGACGATTACAATACTTTCTCTTTGTATACGTCGTATACGAGAAAGTAGAAAACGAAGCATTCGAATGCGAATGTACATGTTTATAAAAGTATCACCACTATTTTAATACAAAATTTTCTTATATAAGTTCATTTTTTATACAGCAAATCCCTCTAAAAGCAGAAACATTTTTTTTTTTATTTAAGCTCGGGTATTTATTTCTGAGCTGGTAAACGAAAATTACAGATGAAGTTTTTATTATTTGAAGCGTTCAGATAAAACGATTTTTTCTGATATGAGATTTCAGAGCCATCTGTTAGCTCAGTGGATGAAGTTATCTGACAAGAATTTGGAAACGGTTGGGAGTGTGAAATTCCAACAATATTACACATTTCCCAATTATTGGAAAAATTCGGAAACGATGCTAAAATTAGAGAAAAGTTATACGGCAGCTCAATTGGTATCATAGAAGGGATAGATTTTAAAATTATTTAGTCGGTGAGAAAATAATTTTTGCAGACTAATATTTTCCAAAGTTTTCAGTGGGAAACTCAGAATTCTTTCATTTTTTAAATTACTTAAATTTCCAAAACAAATGTCCCAAAGTACATATCACCCTATCCAAAATATTTTTTCGCAAAATTTCGTAGCTCCAGAGGTCTGACCTCCGTAATGCAAACGCACACCTACAGACTCTCGCACATTCTACTTTCTTATTCAAACATGTATAAAAAAAGTCACAACTGTTTTTACGTAAATTTTGGAGACATCGCGATTTGCTTTATTTCTTCAATACTTATTAAAAACAAAAATAATTAAGCTTATATTGATTAATATTGTTAACTACGTGTCAAGTACAGGACACTTTGGGGTCCGGTTCCTGCAAAATTTTAAAAAAAGGGAACCTCGTAATCTTTCCCATGGAAACTTCCTTTTATCAGGATTAATTATCAAAATGTGAAAGTAATACTAAGCGGAACTAAAACTTCTAATATTAGATTTTTTTAGTGTCCGATATGACATAGTATGCCTCCAGATGAAAATCAACCGATGCTTCTCTTGTGGGTACGATAATAGACAGAGAGCATGAAAGTTCATCAAGCAGAAGCTCAGAATCCCCGAAGTGAAATCGTAAAAAAATCCGATTGCAATTATGATGTATTGTTGTGTAATGCATGGATCAAAGTCTGTCGAACGATTGCAGGGACTCCGATTGTAAAACCAATTTAATGTTAATTTCAAAACTTCTTTAAATCATGTTTTAAATCAGCGAAATTTTCTAGCAATACATTTGTAAAAGTGTCTCGATTTGATTTGAAATGTTTTGTAGAGGGTTTTAAAAAATAAAATCATTGTAGCATTTGGACACTATCGTCCTCTAGAATAATCGTTCTTTCTCACTTATTCTTTCATAGCAATTTTTGGAATCTTGAATTTCAACAGATTAATTTAGAAAGGTTTGACTCACATTCCAAGCAACTATTACTACGCATAATTGAATAATATAGATTATTTATATGTTTTGGAGACATTTATACTGCGGATATTCGATAGCTCGGATCTAACGAGAACAAAATAAAATGTAGTCCTATTTAAAATTCGATTTAAAGAAACGGTGTCAAAAAATAATTACAGCGGCGTTGGCATCAAATAAATACCGTGAATTTAAAATCAATTCTGCAATAACATCCTTTCTCTTATAAAGCTATTGTTCTTGGAACCAAATTATTAACTCAATTTTTTTTTCTAACCGCTCATAGATGGTGCCCCAATAACATTTAACAAATTTACACCGATAGACAGCAGAGGTTTTAATCAGCACAAAGCGGAAGTAAACGATGATTTTCCACTGGATTAAACGATCGCAGCGTCCTCATGTTGTGCTCCTGGAATTAGCCACTTTCATCCCGTCTTGTTATGTGAAAAATGCAATGTTGATGCCATGTTGTCTTCGACACCTTCGTTATGGATTCATGGGAATTTTTTGCTA
The DNA here is from genome assembly GCA_013235015.1 of Araneus ventricosus. Lineage (NCBI taxonomy): Eukaryota > Metazoa > Arthropoda > Arachnida > Araneae > Araneidae > Araneus > Araneus ventricosus. The sequence continues at coordinate 55,234 of BGPR01005205.1, read as the reverse complement.
AATATTAAAATTTTTGATATTTTTGCAGTGATTTCATTAAATATCGGTTTTATAATAAAATTAAGTGCATTATGAAATGAGATGAGATGATGGACTTTCTTTGAAAGTTTCTGGCCGTTATTCAAGATTCTTTGAGATGAAAACAATTAAATTTAATACGTTTCAGAACTCATCAAAAATGATTTCAATTAATTAGAACGTCAAAAATAACTTTCGTTTATTTTTCCTGCAACATAATTTCTATATTCCTGCCATAGAATTGTATCTGCTCATCGTAGTTTGAAAGTGTAATACTAACACACACACAGCATGCTTTATTTCTTAAAATATTCTTCCCAATCTTGTGTTTTGGTAGACTAATTTTCCTACATGACTAAACGACATCACTACTAGGAACATAAAAGAAAAGAAACCTTAGCCAGAATTTCCAATCAACTAAACGGAAATACTTAAACTTTCTCGTACGGAAAAGAACTTCACAGAAGAAGAGAATTAAATTCATCTACAGAAAATTATGTTTAATCTACACTCACCTGGAAATTTACCTAATTATTTCACATTCGAACTTGCAAAAATTTTACGTTACATGTTTTTATTATATAGCAGACGTATAATGGAAAAGGGAAAGAGAAAAAGATCTTTATACTGTATTTGTTTTAGAGCGACCATTTGGTTACACTGTATGTTTATGAAGCAGATTGTTACCAAGTTAGTAGAAGTTGCGTTACAGAGTTAAATAAAAAGCTGAGCACTGTTTTTCCACTCATGTACTGCATAATTGTCAAAGCAGGACCTTTGTCGCCAACGTTGCATCCTAAAGTTTCAATCTACAGCTATCCATCTTGAAAAGAAAAATCTCTCTATTGTTTTTATTCAGAAATTTTTTCTTTCGGCTTTCATCAATCGATGTTGAACATCTTTTCAGCACCCTTTTAACACGTTTCAAGGGCTTTCTAGAAAGGATTTCGCAATTGAGTTTGGCCTGATAAATGATTGGCAAGAGTTTTTATTTCTGAAAAAAAATATTTTTTTTAAGTTCAATGAGCGGAGGAAATATGTTTGTGTTTGTTTGTTTATTCTGTCAAGGGCATCATGTACGTGTTATTTGTTTCAAGTTAGAGAATTCTTAAAAGCAAAATTGGAATTTAGGTTCGGGTAAAAAGCCAGTCGATGTTAGAACTAACTACGTCGTCACATTCTGTAATGGATAATAGTGATGGAATTTTGTTGCAAAGTCTTAAGGTAGAAATTATAGGTAGCTCTTCTCCTCGATGGCCGCCTGGTTGGATTCCTGCGTGTAGGGCTGAGTATTTTCCAAAAAAATAAAATATTTTTTAAAAAAACTGCACTTTCATTATTGCACTAAAAAGTGTATTTCCTTATATTCATTATTTTCTAATTTTTAGACTTTTATTTAAAATGTATTATTATAAATATTATGATATCCTGTCAAAATTTTCCTCAAATTATGCCACAAAAATTTAATTATGTCAAGGAAACAATTGATAACCGTTTTCTGAAAATATTAAAATAGTGTATTGTCATCAAGAACACTCAATTGTACAATAAACGCAAGTAAGTGAATGCAAAATGAATTTTAAAATTTCATTTTCGCAAACAAGAAACAAGTCAAGTTGAATGATACCGTAAAAATAAGCTACTAATGAATAATAACGAGAAATAATAATGCAAAGTGAAAGAGACCATCATGCCTCTGAAACCAGCTTTCGAAATTTAAATATCTTCATAATAAACTCGAGCTCACCAATTGAGAAAGAAATGTCCTTAATGAAAAAGTTGCTTTTCGTAACAGCGTTAAGTGGATTAGAGTAGAAGAATTGGGATCGTACTTGTATCAGGATTATTATGATCCTTAGACACTTTTAAAAAAAATAAATCGTAAAATTGGGAGATTTTCAGTTGCAAAGGACAACCGATACCGGAGAGATGTTAAAAGCGAAAAAAATTGAAAATATCGAATATCAGTTTCCTTTTATTAAAAAGGAATATAAATATTTTTATAAATCGCTAATTCAAAAAGAAAAAGCAAAACATTAACACTCTTCATTGGTTTTAAGTTCATTTTTATTGATTCTAAAACTTGTATATTATTTTTGATCTTTTAATGCTGCTTCGACATCTAATTTGCTTAATTTTTTTCGTTCAACTTGGAATAGAGTTTTACCGTTAGACAGTTTTGCGAATTCATTATTATGCGTATGTATTTATTGTATCTATTTATCTGTTACGTTGAAGCAAAACGGAGCGTGCACTTATCATGTTCTTCCACGGCTTAACAAAAAGTGTTTTGACGCATGACTGGAAGAAAATGTTAAGTGCAAAGGGATTAAAAAATTTCTCTGTAATTAATAGAGCTATTGACGTGTCATTAAACATAAAAAAATTAAATGCTTTTTCGTCGCTGAAGTCCCGAAACAATAAAAATTTAGTGTTAAACCAAAAAAAATGTAAACCCTAAACTTTAAATCTCGTTCTTAAAAAATCGCTTAATTGTCACTTAACATGTTTATCGACCAAACTATCAATATATTTTCAACTGACAATTACTGACAGAATAAATATTTATTTAATTTTTATATCAACTTAAGACTTACTGTGCCATTAGCAGCATATAATTTATACTTTGCCCTCGTTATATTCATAGCTGTAGCTGGGATTATATTTACATCAGCTCCGCTATCTACGAGGATGTGCAAATTTGATCTTTGGTAACGGAAGAATAAACAAAATTTGTGAAATTCAAATTCCTTTGTAAATTATCGCAGCAGTGTTTGTCGTTGAACTTACTGCAGATTGGAATTTCTGATTATTTTGTGGTTTTTGAATCCAACTTATAAGGAGGCTGACATTTCTGCGGAAAACGTTTAGTACAACATCGAAAATGAAAGTACCACAATTTTCCTTTGGATATTATGAAAATAAATTGTTATTCCGTGTTCTTGGTACAACCTCAGAACGAACACACAATTCGGAAATTTGCTATTATAAATTTTTAATTTGATATGACAATTCGTTATACGAATTGTGTATATTATTTTTACTGCAAATTTCGGTTTTAGGGCTCATATTTCAAATTTTGTCTTTCAAAATTGCCAAATTATAAGTATCTTCTACACTTACAATTAAAATATTTTTGATCGACTCAGGTAATTTTTCAATCCTCAAAGTTATATTCAGATGTCAATTTTCAGAAACATCTGAATTACTTACTGATCTTAATATTTTTATCAATTTACTCGGCGTTAAATCATCTAATTCAATTCCAGTGATTAAACGTTGATTTCTTGTATTTTCACTTTCTGTAAATAAAGTCAAGATTCTAGTTTTGGAATTTGAATATTTAGTTTTGTTATCAGTGCTTGTGATATTCCATACTTTTTCAACAAATTTGGGATCCATTTGAGAAATTAAATAGTTAAATGTGGTTTCTTCAACAGTAATACAGCTTATTTTAAATTGTGTGCCCTATTTGAATTCGATACTCGAAAAATCCACTTTTTCGACCTACCCTACATGCTAAGGTGACCAAACGTCTTCGACAAACCGTTATAGTCCTGGACTGAAAAAGCGCCCAGAATATGGATTTATTTTAATGATAAACTGACCTCATAAAACTATTATAAGATTTGATTTTATTGGACGAAAAACTTGATTTTAAAGTTGGAAGAAAAACTTAATTTTAAATGTAAATATAGTAAAAGTAAATTTCATATAACTTTTGTTATGCAAATGACCAGATGTCCAATTTTTGATTTTTTTTTGTCTCTCCGAGAAAAATGACCACGATCTGTTAAATGTTATGCATCTAAAATAATTTGCGTGAATAATTCCATTTTAAGATCATTAGCAAATAGTTCGGATTACACAAAGTTTAACTAGATTTATTTCTTTTAAAAAAAGTTAGCTTCAAAAGAATTCTCCTATACCACTTATACTACGCATGGGACAATGTCCACTTTATATGGCTATTGTAGATGAATCAGCCAGAAGAAAAATAGTAACAGTTTTTACAAAATATTTTATTTATACCTCCTTAACTCCTTCTGCATTTTTGAAATTTTTTCAATCACTTCAACGTTTTTAAATTTTTTTACATTTTTTTTTATTTTTCATATTTTTCTTCCTTTTCCCTAGAAAGCGTCTCGGAAAGTTCAGAAAACCTGGTCACTTTGGTATTACATAAGTGTTTTAAAATTTTAATAATCTATCTCACATAACTCATATTCTTCACCTTTCTTTATATAACTCATCTTGTTTCACTCTCGTCAAGTTTTAAGCCCTTTGGGAAAAGTTGGTCTGAATGGGAAATGAAATAAGAATTGATCCGCTGTTCAGGAAGACGACTCTGCATACATTGAAACAAGTGGTAATATGAAGGAGGAACATCTGGTGGATACAGAGGTTGAAGCTTCACATCCCTTCAAAAGGTTTCAAATGTTTTCTTGCCTATTCTTGCAAGGCGCATGTATTGGTTCTTTACAGTGCATATAGTTTCATTTAGAACTACAAAAAGTAGCACACATCAACATATAATAGACATTTAATTTGGGGAATTCGCAATATGCAGCTTGGAACAATTTTTTCCGAATTTGAATTAGAATTTTAAGTAATTAATGAATAAATGAAATTTAAAAAATTCAAGAAAGAATTCAAGTCAATTAAAAGAATATATTAATTTCTTTTAGACTCAGGAAGGTTTTAAAAGCGTATATTTATTGTAATCATGTGGGCTTTATTTGATGAATCCAGTATTTTCTCTTTGTGTGATTCGTAAGTGATAAAATAAAAATTAAATTCCAGCCTCATTTTAATATAACTAGTTTGCAAGAAAATGTGTGTACACCATGGAAAGAAGCATTATTCTTTTTGTCAAAATCAGAAATGATTTGGGTTTGGAAGTGAATATAACCGCTTTTTTGTTTTATCTGCCTTTTTGCATCATACAGTTGTCCACACGTATTTTCTTTCTGTTTGACCGTCTCATTGTTTACATAAGAAATCTATTTTGGCCATTTTCCATTAGTGTCGTAAATATTTCATTTTGATTCATTTTTTATAGTTAATCATATCAAAATCATACAGAATGTCAGAGCAGAATGAATGTTCAATTAAAAAGAGTTAAGAAATTCAGAATATAAAAGTCGATAAATTGAATTTAAAGGGAAAATATAAAAAAAACACATTCAGAGGTAATGTTATTTTAAAATTCCGCTGAAAGGTTGCGATTCAGAACACAAATAATATTTGTAGTGGTTGTGTCGATTATTAAATATTTTAATAGAGGGTATTTTTATGAAATATTAAGAAAATAAAATTTTCTTTGTTAAAATATCGTCCTCCAGAAAATAAGTTTTAATGCATCCATATACATAAATAAATCTTTTGTAACTTTTTATTACGTTTTCGATAAGTTGCACGTTTAATAAGACTTTTTCATAAAAAATTAGAAAGTTAATATTTTCGTATTAAGCTTTAAAATAAATAAACTTCAGTAAAGCTCATATTGTCCCCCCCCACACACACACCTCCCGCGCACATGCTCTGCTTTTGAGTGAAAGAAATATAGTCAACTGACAGTGCTCAGCATCAATAGAAAGGAATCTCCGAAATGCTTCCTGCTGACGCTGATAGAGGGCGCAACGACTTCAAACATCGAAACTGGATGAGAAATCTTGTCTGTTCCGTGTCTTTTCAGAAAATGAGAAAAGCGATGAATGAAGCAAGTGAATAAAATTTTATTCTTTCAAAGAGTTGTAACTGGGTTGTAAAAGGTGCAAAATATGTTCAACAATTGAACATAACTATTTCTCAGAAAAATTAATTAACGGTTTATTCCCCAGTAAATTTTCAGTTAAAAACAGCTATTTCTGCTACAAAAGAAACTTAGCAGTAAAAGCAGATGCGTGTTTAGGAAAGTTACTTTGTGAAAAATATTGTCTACTAATTTCGAATACTTCTAACTTTAATTTCTAGAGGGAAAATAAGAAATTTGAAATTTTAAGCTGTAATTTTTTAACGGGAACGTACGTCTAATAAATTCAGTATAATATCATTTTTAATAATTGAAAAAAGGAAATGGATATCCATGAAAATCTAAACAAATTTTTAATGCGTTAGAGAATAGGAGGCACACGTCTGAGTGTATGTAAACAATTCTGCTTCCATCGCACTTTCCTTGATGGTGACGAAATAATCTAGCACGTTCTGGAAAAATAAAAAAATGATGATGAGGGCGAGTACGAAGATGAAGGCGAAACGCAGGCCAAGAAAGTTCCGTGGAGAGAAGTTGATGAAATATTGAAGACTTTCGTAAAATTTGTCGAGAAATATTCATCTACGTCCGAGAATGATGATAAGAAGCTTTATTGCATACTCACTGAATTTTTAAATCTCCAATGGAAATCTTGTAAACAGTTTGCAGTTATGTCTTCACTTTGAAAAAATATAAGAAAGATGCAGTTCGGGTCCGTGTCGTAGATTTTTCGTAGAACGTCGGGATAAAATCAGAAAACAAGTGTTTCGTATTAATATGTAAGTTAATTATCAATCTCTATGATACAATTTTACACAGAGTAGCATAATGGTTACAAAATAGATAAGTCACAAGCTTATTGCATGTAGGAACGATCTGTTGTAGCTTGGGATTTATCTATTCTGTAACCTTTATACTACTCTTTGTAAATATTGTATTAAAGAGATTGCTAATTAAATTACATGTTAATACGAAACACTTGTTTTATGATTTTATCCCGACGTTCTCAGAAAAAAGTTAAGGCGCGGACCCGAACTCCGCCTTTCTTAAGTTTTATTTAGAGAAGCTTTTGATGGCACCATTGTTGAAAACACATAGAACAACATTTCGCTCATGCGCAGTAAAACATTATTTACTAGAAATGCTCATATTTCCTGAAATATTCAAATTTTTGAATTCAAATTTTAATATAATGTTTCTTTTACGTATTATCAAGTATTCGGTAAGTTTCGTACAATTCGAAAGAAAACTCCGCATGTTATAATAAAAAAACATGCGGAGGTTGAAATTTTCGATTTAATACCGATTTTAAGTAATTATGGTAAAAATGTATGAAATTGTGAAATAAATTGATATAATAAAAGACAGTGAAAATAATGTATTGATTTCCTTAAACGGGGATACTTTGCGCCCATTTTCAAGACTTCAGAATGAATTTCGAGATTAGTTGCATATATTTCTTTTAAAAAAGTGTTTTCTGATTTTTATTTCCTCGTTGAGTGAATACTAGAGAAAAATGTTGAAGCAAAATTTGGATCATATATTAATTTAATAATAAATTATAATTTTTGGAAATTTTGGTGCAAAATTATATCGTGGGTAGGAATCCTTTGCACTGGCTGCTTTATCAGTATATTTCTTTAACAAACTCACCGTGTGCAATAATATATATATTTATTGAAACTCTGGAGGGGGGGGGAATATACAAGAAAAATAAATTTTATAAATATCTGATTATATTTAAAAAAATTTCGCCTTGATATACGGCCAAATCAGGATGACGCTTTAGAAACACATTTATCCGGTCACTGTTTGGTGTATTATTAATATTATTTCTATTAACACGCTTTTCTTAATTAGATAAGCATTTATTATCATTTTACGGTCTGTATTATTAACAGGAAAACCAAGTCACTAACCACGACTACAAAACCGCAACTCTCTTTCCCTTCTCATTGTAGAAAACCAGGGGATTTCCAGATTTCCTTATATGAAGTATCTTTCATTTATTCGCTTGGGGTGCTAGAAAAAAGTTTTTGAATATTTAAGAGTACACTAACCTTGTGAAATGGCATTACAGTAGGCTTGTTGGATCTCTTGAGGGAAATCCATGTACTTTCAAGTTCATATCCTCCTTTTTTACACCTTGGGCATATCTGAAACAAAAGCAGACGATATTCTTATAATTATTTAATACAAAAGCAAATACAAAAATACAACTGATATTAGCTTTGTTCCGCAAATTTCCATGGTGCAAAGGAACCCTCTTTTTCGGTGCAAATCTATACCAGGTCAGAAAAAAATTAATTACAACTTAAGTAAAAAAATATAGTTATTATTCAAAGTTACAGAATTAAACTAGGTTTATTATCTTTCTCATTAAAATGCACTTGCCTTCAGAAATGTTGTACGATTTTTTAACACTAAAATTTTCATTAAAAAACTGGCTCATTATTTTTTTCATTACCAGTTTTCGCATTTATTTGATTTTAGGGGATATAAATGATAAGCATTTGCTGTTAATCATTTCTGTTACGAGAAACGTACATTATTCAACTGCAATCTTGAGACTTTCTTCCCTTTCCCTCTCAGATTTTTCGCTGAAATTTATTAAGTCGAAAGCTTTAAGAAATATAGAAAATGAATATTTTTCATTTTTTTAAAAACTTTTTCTAATTTTTTATGAACTTGATTAAACACATAATCAATCATAAATGGTTATTATTCTTATTATTTAGCTTATATATATTCAGCTATTCTTTTTGAAAAAAGAAAACTAACTACTATAAATTGGATTTATTAAAATATTTCTGTTTTTCTTTATTTAAACCAGTATTTTTTCTTCAGTTTGCCTTTTTGAAATCTTATCAGTAACATATGCAAAAAGTCAGCAATATTTTATTGAAATTACGCGAATCTTAGTTATCCTCACAAATGTAAGATTAATAGAATTAAAGATCTAATTGTAAAACATTGGCTTAGAATAATTTAAACAAATAAAGTAAGTGAAAATGTTGGCTATTTTCCAAAAATTGAAGCATAAGTAAGAAAATTTTCTTTTAGAAAACTAATATAAGTAATTAAAATCGTATCCCAAATTTTACTAAGAATACTTTTAGGATCCTTAAAATAATTTGAAAAAAATATTAAAGTCTGAATTAGAAGAAACATTCTAAAAAGAGCTTAATTAAAAATATTTATGTTTTCTTAACATGGAAAATATTTTAGCAATTCGTTTTCCCGTCCAGGTTACATCCACTACCAAATGGGTTTTTTTTATTTTGTTTAATATATAAAACAATCAATCAAAAATCTTAATCTTCATTTACTTTCTTGCTTTTAAACAGGAGAACGAAGGAAAGAAAGAACGCACTCCACATAAAAATAAATGTTTCATTTATTGAATACTACTTCTGTCTTTGAAAGAAAACAAGGGTTAAACATCTTTTTAAATTTTTCTATCAAAGTACTCTCAAATGAAATCATCTGAAAAACAATTATACATGCGATTTTATTACGTAAGAATAAAAGAGGAACTGAATTCTCAAGTAGTCGTTTGAAGTTGAATTTACAACTCCGTCAAAGAGGGAATAAAGAAAACATTTTTGAATTAATTAATACTATTTCCTTTCCTAAAGAATAATTCCTCAATAATTTTTTGATTCACAATTTATCTGAGGAATTTTCAGGACACTGGGAGGACGGAGTTTGAATCAAGAAGTTGACGGTATGAGATTTGAATACCGAGTTTAATTCTTACAAGGGTTGGAATAAATAATTACACCTTTCATATATTTAAAAAACATCGAAATTAATGTAGACAGGTAAAACTACTTTGGGCCGCATCCCTGATGCGCATGAATATTTGGTGTGCCTGGAGCTATTGTCACTTGTAAATACATTCACTTATCCAATGTATGTGAAAATTGATTGACTGAGTTTCCATTTCCATTCTTCTCCTTATATGCATCGATTTTTAATTACTTTGTAGAATTCTATGATTTTTCATATCTTCTTTTGTTGCAGCAATTGTCTTTTACACACCTGCACAATTTTTCTCCGAGAAGCAGTAAGCAGTTGTAGATACACTTGTCTACCAAAGTATGCAAGATTTAAATGCTGATTCAATCAGTTTTCTATTTCTATTCCACTCCTTACGTGAACCATTTTTTTTTACTTTGAGGACATTTATTAATTTTAATGACTTCTTACAATGAAACTACTGTCTTCTTATTTTTTCTCCCCCAATACGAATATTAAGGGATAATGGAACTAAAACTCATTCCTACTTTAATGGTCATATTTATGCATTTAATGCGCAATCATTTACCTATTCCATATAGCTCATAATAACTGCAAAATTGGAAGATATCAACACACAATTAATTCATCAAAGGAACAATCTATGCATGTTAGGAGATGAATAAAAGTGCAGAATTGACTTTATCAGTGAATTAAGAGAACCGGAATGTATTTTGAAATGCACGAGGATATTTATGTCTTTAACTCCATAGGCAGCAAAAGTTGAAGTAATTTTTGCTGCACGTCCATCCTACGATGACAAAGTAATGTTAACCCTCGAACTGCTGATTTTTTAAAAATTTGCAGCGTCTTCAAATGGATCCAAATACATTTTGAAATTAATTGAATTGTTATTTATTTCCAACGCTATAATAAGTGTTAAACAATCTAACGTATGGTAACAGTGGTAAGCAGCAGAAAATTATCCAACTTCCAAACCGCATAAATCGCGCGATGAGCAGTTGATGGTTCAGCCCTCTAAGCGTTTTATTATTTTCATCTAATAGCTTCAGTATCTAAAAATTAGCTTTAAAAATGAATAACTGGATATTTATTGAGTTTAATCAAGTCTCTGAAATCTTAATAATATTTTATCCATGCTAGTTCTAGAAATTATCCATATAAACATGAATCATTTGCTGTTAAATTGAAAAATAAAAATACGGCTGAATTACTTTCGAGGTTTAAAAATGTAGCGATTCGACATAAGCTACAGTGTTTTATAACAAGAGATTCCCCCATTAAGAGGGCATTAGAGCCGGTTCTATGGCTCCTACGAAACAAAATTTCAATAGTGTGTAGAAATAGCGATCCTTCCTGTAAAAACAAAAAAAGAAAGAATAGAATTAAAAGAAAAATGAAAAATGTTAAATTTTGTTTAAAAAATGGAGTTGGTCTATTTCCTGAGGTGTTTTCTTTTTTTAAAGGAAAGTTGGAAGAATTTAGCTTAACTAAAAATACTGTCTACATTCAATTTTTAACGAAGATTAATTTTTTGTTTAAAATTCTGTTTTATACACATTTTCTTGCTTTCCTTTTTTCGGTGTTTATGAGCGCATCACTTCTACTACATCTAGTAAAATTTTGAATTTCATAACCGTTTTTAATTGAATAAAAGATCTCAAACGAGCCAACTTTACATCGAGAACTACAACATTTGCAATGATCACAACAGATACTGGCGAAGAACCATTTATTGGCCAAAGTTTACGGTTTTCTTTATATTTGTTCATATATTTTTCTATTCCTTTTTCTTTTACTTTTTATTCGGTTTTCGTTTCGTTTGGCTCTATGCCCATTAGAATAGACGAACTTTAATTATCAGTACGTTGTATTTTGTTGAGGGTAGCACACCTCATGCTAGCTCAATCTGTGGCAATTCTTATCACAAATATTAATTCTCATGCGTTTTATTTATCTTTTTACTATCTTAAGGGAATGGTCATATATTGTTTGCTCGCATACATACAATCCATTGGCAGGAAATCGAGTTCACTCTGCCTACGTCACATACATCTACGTTACTTCTTACGTATTGTACTGCAGTAAAATTTCGATTAACTATCAGTTTCTGGTATCCGTCATTTTCTAAAACGTAAAATGTATTGTACGTAGATTTACTGTATTACAATACATTCTTTTCAAGCAAAGTTAATTTCAGTAATTTTGAATTTTACAGGAGATTTATTCCCTTTCAAAAGGGGAAAGAATTGCTAGCACCAATTATTACTTTCAAATAAGGAAATAATTTCATATGCCAATTTTAGAATATATTTAAACCTAGGAAGTACATATTTCTAAAATTGACACATTCCAATTTCACTAAATTTTGTCTTCAAATCTAAAAAGCATTGGATGTTGTGGTTCGTTATTAATAATAGTGCATAATTAAGAGTTTTCGAAATTAAGCTATGAATTTTTTAAAAATTTTATTGCATACTGTTATGTTTGCTGGGCTGAAAAAATACCCATTGTGGGCAACGAGTTTGAAGCCCCTGGTGAAGAAAAGTTGTTTCTTAAAATTCTAAAACTTGTACATAACAAAGGTAAATAATATTTAATTACAAGTTCGAAATACCATACGGTATTTTTTTTTGTTTGTTTTTGAAACGATGATCGTAAACGCCTTGTATGGCCAAACCAATGTCATTTTACTTTATGCCATGTATGTGTATTTCATTTTTGTGAGGAAAGTCTGCACTGCAGTTTTAAACCCAGGCTTTACAATATACCACACATTATATAACTTTTATGACTAGGTTCTCAATTTCAGTTAAAATTCTGAATTACAGAATTGAAAGTGTGAAAAACTATTTAGACAACTTTTGAATCAAGTTATTTTTTTAAAATAATGTAGCCATCAAAAGTGTTTTTGTTTAGATGACGCAAAAAGATGTACGTTTTCTTGGTTAACTTTACTGCATCACATTCTTCGACGATGACTTTTGCTTCAATATTAAATAGCTTTACCTTTGTCAGTTTATGCACATAATGCAACAAAGCTGTTTGTGAGGAGTGAAAATGAAATATTTTCGAACATCATAATTCGATGGAAGGCTCCCGCTTCCTTATGACCCACGTTAAATCAGTTGGTTTTATAAAGAAGAATAGTGGAATTTCCGAGAATGCTGATGTTAGATTTTAATGCATCAATTCTTCAGAATAAACATTCCTCAATTAAAAAGAGCACAATTGTTCTTAAGGCAACGCCGTTCTAAACCTGATTGAGAGATTGACAGTTTTCTCAAGAAATAATTTAGAAAGTGATTTTTGAACACACATTGCTTAAAATAATTTACATCTTATACATTTTCCAGAAGCAGTTCTTACATTAAAAACATGTAAGGATAAAAAGCATTTGGATGCTCATGTTTAAAAAAAGTGTCACCACTATTTTAATACAAATTTTTCTATATAAATTTGATTCTTTTATAAGATAGCCGCTTAAAGGTTCTTCATTTTTTCTTTTATTTAAAGCTCGGATTTTTATTTCTGAGCTGGTAAACAAAAATCACTTTCGAAGTTTATATTATTTGAAGCGTTCAGATGAAGCGATTTTTTCCGAGATGAGATTTCAGCGCCATCTGTTAGGTCGATGGATGAAGTTATCTGACATGAATTTGGAAACTGATGGGAGGATGAAATTCCAACAGTAATATACATTTCAAATATTGGAAAACTGAAAAGGACGTTAAAATTAGAGAAACAGTTAAACGGCAGCTCAACTGCTATCATAGAAGAGATAGTTTTTAAAAATATTTAGTCAGTGAATAAATAATTTTTGTGGTCTAATATTTTCCGAAGTTTTCAAGAAAAAACTCAGAATTCTTTCATTTTTTAAATTACTCAAATTTCCAAAAAATGCCTCCAATTATATACCCCTTACAAAGTGTGTTTGTGCCAAATTTCGTAGCTCTGTGTGCAGCGATATGACCTCCGTAATTCAAGCGCAGACGCACCTGCAGATTCTCGCACGTTCTCCTTGAATATTCATAGATGTGTAAAAAAGCGTATTTCTTCATTTCTTAATAAAAACAATTATGCTTTTATTGATTAATATTATTAACTATGTGTCAACGTTTAGGAACTTTGTGAACCGTTTTCTGCGAAATTGAAAAAAAATGGAGCCTCGTAATTTTCCTCTGGACACTCTCTTTAATCCGGATGAATTATCAAAATATGAAAATAAACGCTATCGGAGTTCAAATTTCTAATATTAGATTTTTTTACTGTCCGATCGGACAAAGTATGCTTCCAGATGAAAAGGAACCGAAGCTTCTGGGTTCGATAATAGAGAGAGAGCGTGAAAGTTCAATAAACAGAAGCTCAGAATTCCCGGAATGAAATAGTAAAAATTTCTGCTTCCAATTATTATGTATTGTGTAATGCAAGGATCATAGCCTATTGAATGCGTGCAGAGACTCGACTGTAGAACAAATTTCTTTTTAATTTCAAAACTTCTTTAAATCATGTTTCAAATCATAGAAATTTTAATAGCAACACATTTCTCTGGCTTTTTTTAAATGTTTGGTAGGGGTAAGAAAATAAAAAAAAAACCTGTGAAATTTGAAAACTATCGTCCTTCGGAATAATCGTGCTTTGTCACTTATTCTTTCATAACAATTTTTGGAATCTTTCATTTCGGTTGATTAATTGAGAAAGATCTGACTCGCATTCCAAACAACTTTTAGTACGCATAATTGAATAATATATATTATTTATATGTTTTGTAGAGTTATATACCGCGGATATTCGACAACTCGAATCTAACGTGACACAAATAAAAATTCGACCTATTAAAAATTCAATTTAAAAAAACTGTGTCAAAAAATATTTACAGCGGCTTCGGCATCAACTAAACCGAGAATAAGAAATCAATTTTGTATAATATCCTTTCTTTTATAAGGACATTGTTCTGCTTGTGACCAAATTATTTACTCACCTCACTTTTTCTAACCGCTCATAGATGGTGCCCCAATAAAGTTTAACAAACTTACATGGATAGACAGCAGAGGTTATAATCGGCACAGAGCGAAAGTAAACGATGATTTCCTCCTGGATTAAAAAGTCGCAGTGTCCTCATGTTGTGTTAATGGAATTAAGCACTTTGATCCCGTCTTTTTATGCGAAAAATGCAAGATTGAAGACATGTTGTCATAGACGCCTTCGTTATGGAATCAAGGGGAATTTTATAGATAAATATTATAATTTTTGATATTTTTGCAAGGCTTTCATGAAATATCGATTTTATAATGAAATTAAGTACATTATGAAATTAAATGATGGACTTTCTACGAAAGTTTTAGGTCATTATTCAAGTTTCATTGAGAAGAAAACAATTAAATTTAATACGTTTCCAAAATCATCAAAAATGATATAAATTACTTAAAACGTTAAAAATAAATTTCGTTTATTTTTCCTGCAATAGAATTTCCATTTTTCGTACTATAGAATTGTATATGCTCATCGTAGTTTGAAAATGTAATACTAAACACAATATGCTTTATTTCTTAAAATACTTTTTCCAATCTTGTGCTTTGGTAGTTTTATTGTGGACTACATATGAGTAACGACATCACTACTGGGAACATGAAAAAAGAAACCTTAGCCGGAATTTCCAATCAACTAACAGGAAATATTCAAACTTTCTCATACGGAAAAACAAGTTCATAGAAAAAGTGAATTAAATACTGCTACAGAAAATTAAGCTTACTCTACATTCACCTAAACATTTACAGAATTATTCCACATTCGAACTTGCAAAAATTCGAGCTTACGTGTGTTTATTATATAGCAGCGGCATAATGGAAAAGGCAAAGATATAAAGATATTTATAATGTTTTTGTTTCAGAGTGACCATTTGGTAACACTGCATTTTGCTCATGCAGAGTGTTACCAATTTTATGCAAATTGCGTTACAGAAGTAAATTAAAAGCTGACCTCTTCATTTTCTAATCGTGAACTGCTTAATTGTCAAAGAACGATCTTCGACGGCACTGTTGAATCAAAAGTTCCACTCTACAGCAATCCATCTTGAAAAGAAAAATCTCTCAATTAACTTACTTAAGTTATTTTGAGTTCCATCTTCTTAGTTCGAACGAAGTGAGTTGGAAAAAATATTTTATTTTGATGCCTATTTAATAGTAAAATTTTCCCAATGATATTTTTTAAATAACCATTTTAAGGATTCAATTTATCACTGTGAATTTTTGGTGCAAGTAAACTAAAACAAACCTTTAATTAACAATAACTAACTGAAACAGCCTAACAACCTTCTTAAAAAAAATTTCGATATGCCGCTGAAAGATAAGTCAAGTGAAAGAGCTCGAATTGTTTTGCTAATTTTGCTGATTGCGAACCATTTTATCCATATTAACCTCCAATTTGTCACACCATAAGTATTGTGCTAAACTTTTGAAGAACAGTGTATCTCTTGGAGAGTCAAATTATGATGCCCGGTGTCTCTAAAAGCAATATTGTCCTCACAATGAATAACAATCGCTAAGATTTTTAAAAATGCGATGAAGAGAAAATCTTAGACATTTTTTATTTGTGTGGCGAGTTCTACAGTTCACAAAACTGCTTACAAAATAATCTAATTATACTTCATTACTTTCTCGGATTTCAATATAATTTTAGAGTTCGAAAATAATAACAAAATTAATTTTAATTTTTCTTGATGTATATATTTGTTTTCTTACTTGTCTCTTATTACTATTAAGAAATACCAAATTGCCATAGTATAAGAGAAGACAATTTTTATGTAAAATAAATTACGACACGCGTCTACTCGCGACAGAATGTATTACGTCCCCTCTGAAAGATTGAAAGTATGTAATAATTAAATTTATGATAAAAAATATATGAATGCAAAGTTTATTTGAATTTCATATATTTTGTGTACATATGCCTAAAACGCGATAAGCACCTTCAAGGAGTTTCAAATAATATACATCTACACGTTTGATTTTAGAATAGTGAAAACGCCTGGGTTTTGCAAATTGAAGATTTTATTTTCTTGTTTCGTTTTTTATTTTTCTTATTTTAAAATGCAGTGCGACAGTATAAAAGGTTAAAGATCGAATCATCTCTCTCCCCTTCCCCCTGCGAATTTACACTTCTGAGAAGCTAATGAAATAAAGATAACACAAAGTGAATCTCCGTGCAATTTTGGAGTCTTAAAAAATATATTTTCTGTTTTGGCGTTAAAAAAAATTAAAACAAAAACGCGTTCCTGGTGAGAAAAATTATTACTATCTAAAGCTCAAATGTTCTTCATTTTATTCATATAGAGCGAAAATATCTTGCCGAGAATAAGAGACTGTTGTGCTTATCTGACAGCATATCAAAGTATCAGCTGACAAGCCAAATTTAATATCTCCTAATTAATTTCATACTTAGTATGTACTAAATTCCAAATAGCAAACTAGCACTTTCAGCAAAAAATTAGAACTCGGATAACACGAATTTTTTTAAAATCAAATATATGTCAAGCGGTTTCTAATTTTACAATCATTGAAACAATAGTTTTTTAAAATTAAATTTAAATATATCTCAAATTTATCTTTATTTCAATATCTTATTCCGAAGTCTTGTTTGCAGTTTTTGTCTTGTGTTTTTCAGCAGTCGATATTAACAATAAATAATGGCACAAATCATAAAAAGTTGAGAAAAACAGTGATCGACAATTTTATGGAATCTAAATTATTTTCTTTGGTAAAATTTGCTTGCAGGAATTTCAAAGAAAAACAATAAATGAGTAAGTAATTAAATTTACTTTTCCAAAAAAACTTGGCCTGAAAGTTTCTGTCCGAAAAAATGTGCGAATTGATCACTGTCAATAAAATAATTTAAAAAGGGGGGAAAGAGTTTTCTTAAATTTTTTACTAAAAGGAACATTTTTAATATCTTTTTGATAAAACAAGTTAACAATTTCCTTATATAATCATAATGAAATGTATAAAAAATATAAATTGAATTTATTTTTTTCTTCTTCTGATAAATATATATTTATCTAGTAAGTAACTGTCCTTTCTTCCTTCTTTTGCTGCTCTTCGACGGAATGACTTGACAAAACCGCATATCACTCACTGTCAGAAGACGCGCCACCCCGCTGAAATAATTTGCCTGGGTGGCCTCGGGAACTTCCTTACTCCCCTAAAATACTCCCAACCGCCTCAAAACATCGGACCCCGTCCTCCATCGAGACGGGCGTATTGGGGATCCAAAGGGCTCAGAAGGTTAAGAGAGAATACACCAGATAAAAAAAAGTAATAATATTTAATTGTTTCTTGTAAACGTTTTCTGTTTCATTCAGTCTAAAGTATGTGTGCATAATCTCAATTACATCAGTATTCCCTTGTAAATTAATGATACTTATATTGATCAATCATGCTTTCTAAGTGTGCTTTCGTCTCATTTTTCAGTACTGATAAAATAGTCGTAACAAAACTCCTGTGCGTGTTAAAGTTTTTTCACAATTATTTTTGGATTCAACGCAGTAGAATTAGTTGGTATCAGTTAATTTCATTTCTGTTACATGAAAAAGGATTTTTTGTAGAGAGGGGAAATTACCTCGTCTATGATACCACTTTAGTTGCCGTATAATTTTTTTCTCTAATGTTAACAACATTTTCCTAGTTTTCCAATATTATAAATGTGTAATTCAGATGGAATTTTATAAAAATATAACACGGTTCCAAATATCAAATTAAAATACAACTAAGAATATATATGCAGAAGAATTTCCGGTATATTTTCTGAATTGTCCTATACAATTTATTTACTACTGTTATGGCGTATCGCTTGCAAAGATTCTATAATTCTGTAATTATAGAAACTTATTAATTAATTAACTTTTGGGAAATACTTTTATTCGTTTTAAACTGCACTGGAGACGACATATAATGTCCTACGTTTCGAAAGTTTTGCAGGGCAGTTTTAATAAGGGAGAAATCCACTTATCCTTGCAATTTGTCTTATATTGCAGAGTCATTGGCATCTTTTAATTTTCTTAATACTAATCTTCAATAATTAAGCTAATTTCTACCTTTTTCTATGACATAGGAATTTTTATATGCAAATACACTTTTTCTCTCTCTGCTGCCCTTTTGGTTAGTTAACCGGTGTACCTACTTCCCATTATACCATCAAGGGCATGTGCCTAATGTAATTTTATGTTTGATTTATGTTCTAGATCTGTTTTGATCTTCTCAACAATTGGATAATCGTCTTTTACTGATTCATGTGACATAATTGCTAATTGGTATGAGGATGAATTTTCTTAAAAATAATCCGTAATCACCTCAACTGCTTTTCACATCTCCATGTCTCTGCCGAAAACGCGATGGCTTCATTAATGTGTGCAATATTTTCTTCCCAAAGTATTTCATCGATTTCATTAAAACACAGAGCATTCAATTTTACGGAGAAATTTTGAGATAATAGGAAGAGTCTTCCGGTTTTTCCTTTAAGTGAATATCAAGCGTCAAGACTGACTCAAAAACTTTGTTCTTTATTTTCAGTTAAATACTTGGCTGGCCAAATTTTTCATGTTTTATTTCCGTTTTCAAAATTCGTCTTTAAGCGGCAGAGTCGCAAAAGAGAAAATTCTTGCCAAGAGATGCCCATATCGAGCCAACAGCCCACCTATGGGGGTTCTAGCGTTGCTAAGCGCATGTATATAAATACACCAGCTTATCACAGCGTTATCAAGTATTTCTATGGAACATTTGTAGCCACGTTTTATAAAGAAATCTCTAGATTAAAAATGCCAATTTGACAATTACATTTGCAAAACGTTAAACACCTAGCCGAGAAAGACGCACAGACCTAGCCAAATTCGCTTCTCGGCAACATATAGCCGATAACCGCAAGGGAATACGCATATCCAGTTAGTGAAAATCTGGCCAGACGGAAGATCAAACTCTGGAATCTATAAACAGCATCTGCAGCACTGTATGACCACAAAATTTTAAGCTGAATAAAGGCTAATCATAATCTTATTATCTCATTACCTCATTTAATATGATTTTCTCATCAATTTCAGCTAAATAGCGTAATTTCACTTCAGGGGCAATGCTGCTGTCGTGTTGAATCACTTTAGTCTTGTCCTGGTGAAAAGTTCCGTTTTGTTCTGCGGGTTCTTCGACTTTGAACGGAAGCAAATCAAAGACAAGCGATAACAGCAAATACAATTGTTCCATAAGATATTTGAAATAAAATGCAACAAATTTTATTGAACTGCAATCCTTGCATTAATGTAAGCTTCTGACAATTTTCACACCAAACAAAGCGAAGAATTTTAAAACGAAATAAACCTTATAAAAATCTAAGTGAGCTACGGAATTGAGAGAAAAAGAAATTATCCAACTGATCAAAGAGAGACAGGCGTTTTGTATTCATTTAGTGGTCAAATGACATGAAAAAGGCAAATGTTTTAAGTAGGCAATCTGGTGAAATGTAAATACTATATGAAATCCAGTTCATTTTACTAACTTTTGGTTCACCTAATATTTCCTTACAGAATCTGTAGATAGGAAGGACGTATGATATAGTATTCTCCTCAAGTTTTATGTTCATCAGAAAGGAACATGGTAACGCAAATATAGTTTTACCAATATAACTTACAACACATAAACACTTCATCATTCTTCAAGCAAGTTGTAACACTCTCCTAAAAGGATTTGTATTTAATGTTTTTGTAAAATTTGAACATTAGCTATCTTTTAAACTTTAAGAAGTTCGGGCCATTTTTTCAAACCCGTAACTTTCGTACATAGAACATATGGTCAATGAGTATTATTAAACATCTTCCCATTGGTTCTTTTGTTATTTTGTACTGGACAATACTGGATTTCTGAAAATTCTAAAAGTTTTTAAACATTTTATAATTGGCAAATGTTCTCTTTCAGGTTTATCTCTATTGTGCGAGGTTCAGAAAAAAAGTATGCTGAATATACATTCAAGTCACAGAAGTAAGCATACGTCTTATGAAAGTCGTAAATTCCAAATTTATAAAATAAATACAAAAACTTTAATTTTTAATACGGTGGCTGAGAAAATGCTCGCCCTCTGATCTTGAACTTGCTGTCGTAATCTAACATACTGAATGGAGTAAACTCTCTTACACTCAGTGATGACCATTATTACTCTACACAAAGGGCACCACCTCAACATCAGTGTTACAAACAATACTCGGCATTCCACCCATAAACACAAAATTACAGTTTAAAGCCCAATTTATAGCCTAAAAATCACCCCTCCCTCTAACATAACAGATATCCAACAGATATGCAACATGATATATGTTCACCCTTTAGAGCATCTACAACCGAACCGAAACCCGTTGGAAGACGGATAAGCAAATATAGTCCGAAAGGACGTTATAAATATTTTCTCAAATGGCTTGATAACCAAACACGGAGTTGCAGCTACCTTCCGTGTCTTGACCAATGACCTTTGGGTCTACCAGGGGTCTGCTAAATTCAACGACCACAACGTATTTCAAGTTGAACTCAATGCACTTCATGAAGAAGTAAAATGCTCATGTCATTTACCAAACAATATTACCTTCTGAAAACACGTAGACAATAAAGCTAGAATCATGGCATCTTCCAATTAAAAGAGCACAAACGAAACAGCAAGAATAATATTCACAATACTGTTACTAAATCGAAGAGTTAAAGTATCGTGGGTTAAAGCGCATGCAAACAATACAGGCAATGAGAAAGCAAACCAACTGCCATAACACGTAACGCAACATAGGGGGCTCTATACACTTACTAAGTAACCTAAATAACACTTAAAAGTCCTTTTCCGGAAGATATTGCCTTTAGGAGTCGAAAAATTTACTGGAACAATGTCGATACAGGCACGAAAATCTACAACATTATACCCTCAGTTAGTCTTTCGTCCACTAGCTGTATTAGAGAAAATGTTATAAACTTCTGCGAACATGGTCCTTTCCCTGCCTACCTCGAAAAGTCCCATCTCTCACACAGCGATCATTGCGGTTGTTGTGGTACTGGTACAGCACTTCACTATGCTACTGCCAGTGACCACACTGTGTTTTGACATATGAGGAGGCCAGCGCCAAACTTAAAACAAGAATGACTGAAAAGAGAGGTCAATAACTTCGTCTCTTGGCAAAACTTTCGTAGTAAAGTGAAATTCATCAATGAAAACTGATATCTCCTCTGACCTACCTAGATTTTTAGTGAGCTCAGCAAACACGATTCCAAATGACTAAACCTCTCTTACGTAAAAAACAACCAAAGCCTCTTTCTAAAAATCGAGTGAAATAGGTTTAAGATTGTGTTTCCAGGCAGCGACCATTTTGAGCCTCCAACATCAAAAGCTCCACATTCAACAACAGAGAATGAACACTTACACGAAATTTTGTAATTTTCTGTATTGTATATAATGTGAATATCTGCTTTTTTGTCTTAAATAAAATTCTTGTGTCTTCCCTATCAAACTGTTCCTGGACAGAAATTGACGGCGTTCTGTTCTGTATATGTAAAAGTAAGCAACATCACATAGTATATTTTGAAAAAGCATTGTAATGCGTCAATTGAAAATCATTGCGGCTTCAGCCATTTTGGAAATGCGACAACCAGACGACTCCTTTCGAAGGATCAAAAATGTAGGATTTAGGGGCAACACCCAACACTGAACATACACTGAGATTCTATTAAAAATGTTACATCAAATTATAGCCTTATATAGGCATTGCAGAAATATAGATAGATTATTCATGGTGTCATCTAGTGAAGATTGAACATATTCCGGTCCGCCGCATGAGTTAACTGTCACTGATGAGTCTGGTAAACTTGAATATTGGTCGTTTGACATCTCCAACTTGAGTGTAAATGAGAACCACTCGAACGTGTCGATCCTTTATGCGTCCCACTGGTCATGCCAATGGAGGGCTTGTACTTTCATATATGACCACCAGGTTCCAACCTCAAGCTCTGGATACTTTGAGATCCACTGTTTCAAAAAGTATGAAGAAAATATGAAGCAGCATTTATAGACAATAAAAAATAATTTCTGAAATATGAATACTAAGAATATGAGTGAATTTACATAAGATTATATAATATTTGCAAGAAATACCAGAAATTTAGATAAAAGGGTCGATCAAATAATTACTAATATATTAGTGCGAGAATATGAAAGAATTCAGATAATCTAACGAGAATAAGATTTTATAGTACTTGCAAGTAATTAAAAATAAAAAGATAAATAAACAGAAAAGAATAAGATATAAAAATTAGCAAAAATGTAATTATATATAAATACAAAGTGTCGCGGAAAGTGAGGATAGATTCTGTCTGAAAGATGACGTTGATGCCTTCAATACAACAAACATGTCTTTTATTTGCAAGAACTAAAACCAACATTCACGTGTTCATTCGGCACACATGCCCATTCCAGAAATCCCAATGGCTTCATCCACTGAAGGCTGAGGTGAAGTCCGTGGCGAAAGAGTCGGTGTGAGCGGGTGCATTTGTGAGAGCAAGCAAGTAAAAAACGCGCCAAGAGTGTTGGGAAGCATCCGAATATATATACAATATCACCACTGACGTCACCTGGTGCAGCAGGCCATTTTAGGAGGTTACGATTAAAGGTTTCTCCTTGGAATTTGATGCGGTGGTAGTAAAATAACATAGTTATTGTTAGATTGCAAAAATTGCATCGACATCATTTTTCGGTTTTGTCAGTATTTTTAATTAATTTTAATTCTTCGCCACTAAAGTTTCTTTCTTCTCTTGTGGCATCTTTGTCAAATTTTGAAATTCAAACGATAATTTCAGCCGTTTCATTTAATTTCTAAATTTTTTCTTAATTATTTATTTTGTTTTCGATTTAAATAGTATTTGTCTTAACTTTTATTGTTGTTTCCATTATGGTTTCAACTTTATTAATCTTTAAATTCAAATTTTGCAACGGGATTATTTCTTCGCCATCTTGTTTTCGCGTAAGAATTTGGCGTAATCAGGTTTTGGGCGTCTGTATCTGGAATCATTTTTCCGTTACGATTTGAATTTCTTGTGTGATGGGCTGAACGTGCGGTTGGTGTTTCAGCGGCTGCGGGCCTCAGGGCCTTTTAGGCCTTTGGGGCCTTTTTAGTTCTTTTTGTATTCTGAAGAATGGAATGGTGTGGTGGTAATCTGCAGCATCATTTTTTTTTGAAAAAAGAAATTTCCTACAAGTCATGTTCTTTGAAAGATCAGCCATAAAAAATTCTGGCGAGAAAATTCGCAACTGAATTCTTGTGCGGTATGGGACGTCAGCAAATATATGTGATAAAAAAAAATAAATACAGGCTTGTAAGCCTTCAACGTTTTTCTTCAGTGCTTCTTTACGGCATGGATCATCGCCAATAATGTTATTGTGCAAATATTGATGTGAGAAGCATGACAGCCAACAAACTGGCTAAATATCAGTGCGTCCTAATCTTCAGTATTATTGGGCAACATAAGGCCTATTATGTATACTTCAAATAATATGATTTAATGTTGCAACTTCTGGTCAGACTGAGAAATACGACTTCAACTGTTTTTTTTCATTCTAGCTCTAAAAATTTATGGAGCTAAAAATTTCTTTTTATGAAAAAATTTAGTTTTTGATGGTAGCGCTATTGTCTTTTGTTTCTTTTAAAAAAAGCTGCAGCTATTTCAAATTGTGATTTTATGTGTATTGTTCTTTAATCATTTTGTGTGCATCTTAATCAAAATATTTTATTTGTAAAATCATGGCAGTTAATCTAAATCTTTACAATTATTAAATAAACAAAAAATTTTAAAATTCTAGTTCGATTCTATTTTAATTTTTCTATTTATTTATCACATCGTGCATTGTACTACCATTATATGCAAATTGACTTTTAATAGTAGCTAGGTTTTTCAGGTCTGAAAAGGTAGGTGAAGTATATTAGTATAGCTTGAATTGCTTTTTATCGTGTAATTTATTTCAGTACCCAGAATTATTAATTAATTGTTCAATATATATTATAATTTAAATTTTAACATTGAGTACCTACTTTGTTTTAATATTTAATTTGTTCCTAGCTACCCCATCCAATAGTTATCATCACTACCTACTGCATCTATTTATTCAAGGTAACTTGTAAGATACGAACACCGCATACAGGAATGCATGTACTAAATGGTTCGTGCAGGAGTGAGGATATATTATAAAACGCCAAAGAAGTTAACTCATAGTAACGATAACAACTTTAATAACGTAACAGGATGAAATTAAAGATAAAGTAAATGATATTTAAATTAAGATATTGACAACAGTAACATAACTGATAACAGTGCTAGAAGAGAAAAACGACAGGTAATGTCCGAGCCTTTATAGGACTCAATTCTTCTACCACGCATGAGCAAGAAGGTTGACTGCGTATGCAGGAATATGCTGTTGCCGCACCATTTATAATATCAAAATACTTTCCACAACGGGAGAGTGACAGAATATAAGAAGAACAATTTTAAATTTCAACTTTTTTTTACATATATCCCGAAGACATGAATGGGATTTCCTTGAACTTCGACCATATAAAGAAGAAGCATGAACTCACGTTTTACAAAGAATTACCTCGTACTGATATTTTTTAAAGCTAAATCTACGAATAGTTTTCGACCAACTGCAATTTGAATATTGTATTTCATTTATAATTATTGAAAGGGTATTCAGGATATTCAACTTTCATAAATTTAAATATTCGTGTTCGAAGTGAAAAATCATTATCTTTTAGCTTCTCTTAGACTGTAGCTAAAGTTTACTTCGCTGACATGCCGATATCTATTTTTAAAAAAAACAGTTTTCATCTGAAATTTTATGTAAGTTCCCCTACATAACTGGTTTTAAAGTTATGAAAGAAAAATTATGCCTCGTTTCAAAAATTTTCTGTAAACAATTACCTACTACAAATACTCATATTTCCTTTAATATTCAAAGGATTAACTTTTAACAATAGATGTATCTAACATATCGTCATTTATTCTGTAACTTTCGCATAATTTGGTTAAAAACTATGTAGATTAACAGCAAAAAACCTGTGGGAAAATTTGGATTTTTCAATAAAACTTTATATCTACTCGAATATACATTCAATTTTTTTTGCGGAAGATTTGCAGAAAGGAAACAAAAAAAAAATGATGGAAGTTTCAAATCAGTATCAGCTTTCTGTGAAACGGTATGAACCCAAATAATTTTGTTCTTCTTCAATTTCTACAACAGAGGAAAAAAGTAATAAAGTCGGATTATAAAACGCCAAATCTCAAAGACTACTGCGATTTCAAAGTAAGTAATTTGTTACGACTTAAATTAATGTTACCAAATAATGTACCGACATATATTTGCAAAAAATCCTAATACTTTTAGGATTATGTAAATATTGTAAAAATTAACGGATGGCAGCTTGGAAAAAATTATAAAGTCGCGTGTGCTGATTACATCATCTGAAAGAATAAATAATCTGAAAACGTATTTTTCTCCAATTCTACAAACAAATACAAGTTTTTGAGATAAAGTATTGGTTTATTTTTATGTTTTTAATACCATGCTAATAAAAAAATAACTTTTATGATTAATTCAAATATTCCGAACTTTTTTGTTAAATTGCCAATGTTTGAAAGAAAGGCTGGTGGTGGATGAGTGATTTTGCAATCTATCTGTTGTCAAACGATGAATTGAGTTATTAAATAATTTTTTTCCTGGAATTTCTTTTTTAAAATTTTATTTAACTTGGGAAGGAAGGAAAGAAAAGTTCGCACCAGGTGGCAGAAGTTGTAGACATCATTGTGGTTCTGAGTTTCACGTGCAAGCAAAAAATGTTTTACTCAAAAATTAAATATGTGCTGAAGTTGCCCTAAGGCAGTAGAAAAATAAGAAATGCACTACTTAGAAATCTCAATGTTGTGCGCAAGAAGTTGGAAGGAAAACTTCCTTTAGCTAAGCAGCATATTGATTCAGTGTTATGCACGGCATGCTGGCAGACAGTTTGTTGCCGTTTGCTCTTTGATCTCATCAGGAGAGTGGGAATTTCAGCAAAACAATTTATCTGTACATATTTCCGTTCTCTACAAAATTCTACTTTAAGTCGAACTAGATATAACCTTTTCAGTGGCCAATATGGATTGGCCGAACTGAATGCAATAGAAAACCTTTCTGGCATTCAGTCTCGAGATGTTTACAAGAATGGGTGACAGTTCACAAACAAATCTGATCCAAGAACCACAATTAAAAGATGATGGAACAAAATCAACCCATACACATTTCCAACTCTGTCTGGTTGTATAAATCGACTATTAATACAATTAATAGCAAATTGAAGTTCCAACATGACTTAATATAGAATGAAACATATTGACTTTATACTTTTTCCCAACTACAACTGTTTATTAATTTTTCTAATTTTTTATAAAATATTACATAATGCAATTAAACTTAATGTATTTTTGTTTTGACTTCCTTACATCACGAAGTATCTTCACACTTCAGGAAAATTAGCATTACATAAAAATATAATGTATATTTCTAGTCTTATATCGTGTATTTTTGCAACATTATACTTTTATCCAAACATTTATTAAATCTTCAATATAAAATGTGAGTTCCGAGGAATTTTGTTCCCACGTCTTTTTGAGTCAATACCTTATTGAATTCCTTAACTTCTCTGTGGAAAAGGATGTCCTACACGATATTAAAATATATTAAAAGAATTTTAGCACTTCTGTGCTCGTATTACATTTAAAAAAAGTAAGCCAGGTTATTTAGAAGATTTATTTTTATAATTCTACCATATAAATAGAAATGAAACATTGTCTTCGATAATATCAAGATAACTACCATTTTTTAAAGCTGAAAATAGGTTCCTAGAATTTCCTTTTCGAAATTAAAGTAGTCTGTTGGAATGGACCTCTATGGTACGTGCAATGAACAGACTGTGACAGGGAAAGGTGATACCCCTGATTGGCGCTCCTTTATTAAACACATGAAGATAGAGTGCAGAGAGCAAATATACATTTCGAAAAATCAGAACATATCAATGCATGTTATGTTTCGACATGCAATGTTTTGATTTACTTCTTTCATGTTTGAAAGACTGAATTTTATAATCGGCTTTCCACTCATATGCTTTGGTCCCTGTGTTTTGTGCACTTTGTTTCCTCGATGAAAATATGCCATTTTAATAATCAGGGCCAATTATTATCAGTCTACTTATTCTTTAGCTATTTTTATTCTGTTATTATTTTTTTTACTGTTATTTTTTTTATTATCAGTCTACTTATTAACTGTTTATAATCAGAGCTTAATTATCGTCTACTTATTCTTTAATTGTTATTTTATTCTGTTATTATTTTTTTACTGTTATTTTATTATCAGTCTACTTGTGCTATTTTATAATCAGAGCTTAATTATCAGTCACTTATTCTTTAATTGTTATTTTTATTCTGTTATTATTTTACTGTTATTTATTATCAGTCTGCCTTTGTTTTATAATCAGAGCTTAATTATCAGTCTACTTATTCTTTTAATTGTTACTTTATTCCTGTGGCGCCACTAGAAGTGAATTTGTGAGAAAGTTTCAAGCTTCCATAATGTCAATAATAATAAAATCAAAATAAGCAAAAGGACCCAAATAATAAAATAATAATTTAAAAGAAATAAATTCTACTTTTTTAGAACACTAATAAAAGTACGTTTTTAAAACCTGCTTTTGTTAAATTTATTATTTATTTTAATGGATTACACTCATCATCATTCCAATCAATCAAATTATTGTCTATATATTTGGTTGAATTTCTTTATACAATATAAAGAAAAACGTAATATTATTATTACTCTACCACAGATTTAGGCAATTTTTTGAATTAAGATTCATTAGGAAATTCCAATCTGCATAAAATGAAAAAATGGAATTTATACATGAGAAATATCATCAGTAATACAACAAACAAAAGCTGTTCATGTCATCTAATACTTAATGTAACGTTGTCGTAGTGAAGTACCATCTATTTATTCCTTTAAAATACACCATAGATTCCTAATTTCAAATTTCTTCTGCTGGTTGCCCTTGTACAACATGAATGTGTATTTATTTCATGCCGATAGAGAAAATTACCCAAAAATCAATTATTCATTTTATTGTATTAGAAAAAATTTGTCAGTTATTTTTTACAAAATTGATTATTGGAAAAGCAATACGTAACTAT
>BGPR01005205.1:0-17773 GCA_013235015.1 Araneus ventricosus | reverse complement strand
TTTAGAAATAAATGAAATTAAATCATTACTGTCAAAGTCAAGTTTTGTACTTATTATTATTGTTTATTTCGTCTACAGAGAGTAGTTTCTTTCCTGACGGTCTAGTTTCTCATTTATAAAACACGAGTCACCCACCGAGGGACACCGCAAGTAAACGGATGAGAAGCCACCGTATAAGTAAGGTTCTCACTTCCCTGGTGGGAATAGTAACATTGGGTTCGAGTTGCTCTCTACCAGTGATAGAATGTACCTCCTTCGGGAGGTGTCGGGCCGTGGCCGGTGATGGCTACTACGACTCCGACCTCCGTACTGGAACAGAGGCTGTCGTTCAGAAACGCCGGATGCGAAGGCAGGGCGGGGGTAACTCTTTAAGATTTTACAAAACGAGTATTTATATCTCCAAACAATGTTGTTGTTTTTGTGGGTGAATTTGTAATCTTCGCCTATTATATGTTACTCCGCTTCAGTTCAACCATTATATACCATTCAGATATGGACCATTTAAGGAACTCTATTCGCCATTGACGACCAGTTTATTCTCATGTACTACTAAAATTCTAAAATGTAATGAATAGTTATTTAAAACTTACTCTGGAAAATATGAAGGGAATTGTGAAATTTGAACTCTCAGAGAGATGAAGTTTCAGCAAAATGACTGCAAAGATCAACTCTAATAATTAAATATATATAACGGGTGATAAAAATCTCGAAAACTCTAAATATTCTTATACATATTATATAGAAGGAAAATAAGATGTTTTGGTGAATAAAAACATTTAATGTTGCGAACTTAATAACCAAAAATAAATTTACTAAATTAATAATTTATATAAAATCTGTAAAAAGGACACCTTTTCAATACTTCCTGCCTTAAAAGTACCCTCTGGTATAAACATAACACCCTTTAACACTGATAATGCGCCAGTTTTGATTTTTGATCTCATAATATTGAATTTTGTTGGCATAAATTTCAGATTACACAGAGAAAAGTTATTTATTCCCACTTAAAAATTAAAATTTGTATTTCCAGTGACACCGGATTCATTTCTATAAAAAAGATTTTCTGAAGTTTAAGATAGTTATTTCTTTATTTTAATATTAGCCAAGATAGTGTGGACATAGATAAATGCATTCAATTTTTTGCACTTGCGATTCGAAAATGAACTAACGCAACTAAAATTTTGTATTTTCAAATGACCGTGAATATAAATGCGCAGTAAATGAAAAAAATTGAAAATGCATATAATATTTCCTTTGGAGGTGAATGGCAACACACATGTTAAAAAACATAATAAATATGACTTATTTTCCTCCTAGATCAAGTATCTCGGCCTGTGAATAGATTTTTCTCAAAAGTTGATACGGATTTATAATTGTTATGCAAAGACCGCCCATCGAATTTCATCCGTCTAGTTCACAGCATATTTCGGTTATCGAATTCGCCAAGATAACTAAATTTAAAAATGTGTTTATCGGTTTCATAGAGATTTAAAAAGTGGAGATTCTTCAAAATATCGAAATCGAATTTTTGGTTGCTTAAAATACTTTATATATATATATGTTACCAGCAATGTATGAAACGCCGGCATTCTATAGAATATCTAGGCATTTTATAGAATCCCGGTCGTGTTCAGGCAAAGTATGAAATATGAAAATTATTAATTCTTCCGTTAGGCATTGTATATAATACCTAGGCATTCTATAAAATGAAATATGCTATTTAAGTAAAGTATGAAAAGAAGGTCATGGTAAGACCATTATTTTAAAAAAGTACATAATTTAAAAATAAAAATGTTATTTTGAAAAAATAATGAAAGAGTGCCATTAAAAAACTTTAATTCAAAATACGTAAAGAAAAATGAATGTCGTACAAAACAAAATTTATGCCTTTCTTGTGACAGAACAAAATTAAATATGAACCTACTTGTTGCATCAATAAAGGAAATAATTTTATTTTGCATTGCTCTTAATTTTATTTCTTAAAAAAAAAAGAGTCGATGATGTATTTCATACTTTACCTGTTTGTCAGATGGCATTCTATAGCATGCCTAGGAAAAGTGTGAAATGTTAATCGTTTCATACATTGCCGGTCAGTTTTCGGCATTCTATGAAATGCCTAGGCATATACAATGCCGGATTTCATACATTGCCGGTAACATATATAATGTAAGGACGAGTTTTCTGTCTTGTTTACTTTGGATTCCCAGACCGTTTTCCAGTAACATAAGACTTAAGTAATCGCCAAAGACATTTGGATAGTGTATCATCGGCCAAGTTCGAACCAGTTCTTTCTTTAGAACGCAAATCATTGAATTCCGTGTTCTTCGATTCCAATTAATTGTCTTTAGTTAAAATGGCTAGATTCCATATGGAACAAATGAACTAGATAAATCGTTTGGTTAAAAATTGAACCACCAAAAATAGGAGAACGAACAGTTTTGGCATCCTTTCCACAAAATAAGACTCTTATTTTAAGTACACATTGACAGTTACAGCGACAGGAACATTCAAATTTAATAGTTTCAAAGCATCCTTGAGCCATAGCATTAAAAAACTCTACTTTAAACATTAATTAACGTCTTCAAACAGGGAGGTAAAATTTTGAATTCGTCGGTAAGTTCAACATTGCCGAAATAAACAAAAAAGAAAACTCGTTCATAAGAGAAAGTAAGAAGTAAAGCATTCAATCATATTTCCTGTTTGATGACGTTTCCTAAAAAATATTATAATAAGAAATTTTCTCTGATAATTTCAAAATGGTTAAATTGGAAACCATAAGACATCGAGAACATTGTGTCTCAGACACTAAGAGATCAATTTCAAATGTCACAACTCCGACACTTTCTTAAAGTTAACAGCGATGAAATAAAGCCTTCACCACGATAACTCGAAATTGGTTCCATGAAATTGCCTATGAGTCAGTAAGAAAAAAAGAATTACAAAAGGCTTCAGTTCTCAAATGTCTTCAATTTTCGATTACTCCAAACTTTCACATATTTTGTCAAAATTAGGATAAAATTGACATTTACTCCAAACTTTCTATAGCAAAATCTGATAGAGATATTTCACTTTTTGTTTCAATAATATATTTGTTGTGAAGTAACAAGAACCTGGGTTGTGAAATATAAAATTAGCAGTACAAAACAGGATTTTACAAAAAAATAAAAATATATCAATTTTTTCAAATAAAAATAGCTCAAAAATAAATAATTATATAATTATGAGCTTTCAAGCTATATTTTAGGTCCAGAATATCAATATAGATGTCCTGAACACTGTGATAAAATTTCATTCGAATATCTTAAAAAGTTTTAAGAAATGAGATTTTTTGTAATCGAAAAAGAATGAAAATAACATTTTTCTAGAAAACGCAAATAAAGAATGTAAAATTCCGCATAAATATATATTCCATAAAATTCCACATTATATACATATTTTAACACTTTAAAATTCACTGTATTTTTAAACTAAGACTTCCTTGACTTCATTTTTTTAATATATAGATTTTCTTTTAGCAATTAATGTTCTTCATGATAATGTTGTTTTCGGTTAAACTTGTCGTCTTGATTTCTTAATTTTTTCAACATCAATTTCCATGTAGTTTTTAAAAAATAACTGGTTCAAGATTTATATTAAGATAGTTAAATGCAGGTATCAGTACCATATCGTCCGAGTTAAATAACAAAACTTCTATTTTAGTACCTAATAGCAGTGTTAGGAGTTGAAGAAAATTCTCTTTAGTTTAACGAAATTTTCTTTTTTCATTTCTTATTTCATTCATATTTTATAGAACGAAATTAAGTAGAAAAAAGTTGCAGATACTCTTAAAACAATAATAAATAAATAACTAAAACATAATTCTCTATTTAAAAAAGTAAATTGTACATTTACATTGTTTAAGAGTAATGAAACAGCCGTTGAGATACCTTGTTTACAATTCTACGTCTTAGTTTCGGTTTCGAAAATTTCATTTCTGATTTATAATTCGAGCAATAACTTTCCTTCTAATTACAGTAGAAGATAAAGTAAATCATTTCTGGAATCCTAATTGAGTGGATAGTAATACAAAATAAGAATATAATGAAAAATTGAAAATGTTCACAGGAACGGTGATTTTGGAGTAAGCACATACCTTAAACTCTCAATTACAATGTTAAGAGACGGTGTTACGCAATAAAGTAAATTACAATGCACACATTGCATGAGCATTCATCAGTTGAAATATTCTTGAGCTAACGCCGTTCTAAAGCTGTTTGAAAGACTGACAAGATGCTTACGAAAGGACTCAGTAATACGTTGCTCGAAGAAAAACTCCTTATGTCCATATGCATTTTCCTGACATAGTTTATACATTAAATGTAGTGGGAAAAACCCAAACTTTTGGATGTGCAGATTGATGTTTATAATAATTTTACCACTATATTAAAACAGAAATTTTCTATATAAAATTTCTGAAAAATCGATCTTACGAAAATATTTTAGGTAGCAATAATTTTTTTTTATTAAAAGCTTGAACTTTTATGTTCGGGCTGGTAAACGAAAATTAGAATTGAAGCTATATTGATTTAAAGGGGCCAGCATGAATCAATATTCAACTTTTTTCTGGCTTTGTGGTTTACAGCGCCATCTGTTTGCTCAATTCATTTCATTCATACATCAATTTTGAAACGGATAAGAAGATTGAGTTAATTAGTTTAAACGGAAGAATGAACAAATTACTATTCTGATGAGATGAAAGATAATGCTTTCTTTGCGAACTTCCTGAGATTTTGCGCTTTTAGATTTTTTTCATATTAAATGAGAAACAGAATGCAATTTCAGAAATAAATAAATGTAAAGGAAAGAATTGCAGGAAACTAGACTTCCTAATTAACTTCCAGCTCATCAATCAATTTCAGATGGTGGACTTGACTACTCTGAAAAATCAAATTATAAATTAATAGAAATCCATGCAATTCGTGATGTCAGAAAAATAAATGTCTAAAACATTAAACTTTCAGTTAAGTTTTAAGTTGTTAAACTTGATATTATTAATTATGCAAAATGAAATATAATACAATATAGAAAAGACTTTTAACTCTTTTCTATATTTTATTATATTTCAATACTCGTTTAATAATTATTTTATTTTTGGAAAAACATGTGGTTGCAATATTTATTAAACACATTTACTCCCCATGCAATGTTTTAAGTTAGTAACCTAATCCAGGATGGAAATCAATTATTTGACTGATGATTGTCTTCAAAAATTGTATTTAAGTTCATTTTTAATGTCTGTGTCAGTCTTCGTAATAAAAAGTGGAATAATTTGTGACTGATCTCGTAGATTTGAGCCGTAATATTAAGAAACCGAAAGTTTCATCGCCTACTGCAACTGAGAAGGCCATGTTGGGTGCCAAACTTATTTGATGAAGTCATTTTTTTCATCCAGAGATGGCAATGTGTCATCGAGTTGCCAACAAAAGATATCCACGCCAAAACACTTCAAAACCTTAGCCAACATGTGGTCTCGCAGCACCTGTATGAGGTAAGTCTCAGGCGGGACACTGCCAGCAAACTTGTTGATTAAAAAATATCAATTTTTCCAGGTACACGTTCAGTTATATTAACGTTCCGTTTTCAAGCAACACTAGGGCTATTTTGGGTTGGACCTCAAAATTTTGAACTGCGGACAGATGACAAGGACGACACCTGAGCCGGCACCCCTTCTTCAAACATTCGCATCACACAAGCGGGGGGACGTCTGACCCATAGCGTCTCACTTAACATGCAGCAGACCCACATACACGGCTGACCTTTAGTGGAATCGGGTTTCCTAACACTATCCGGCCTGAAAGCCGAATATTTACTACTAGATAACCGCGGCCAACGTTTGGTGGAATTGTGTTTAAATACACAATCCTCAAGCTCTCTGAAAAGCTCAAACTATTCTACGGTACCCGCAAGGGTTTAAAAATTGACCAGGAAACCCGAAAGAGCATTAAGATTAATAGATTCTAATATTATGTAAGGAAATTCTGCTGTTATTCTATTCAGTGATATTTTCCTTTCAATATATAGTACACTTTTAAATATTAATTAAAGAGTTGATTAAAATTTGACCAATATCAAATGAGTGCTCTAAAAGAAGTTTGAGAAGGGAAACGAGGGTTTTCTCCCGAATGTTGTTAAAGGAACGGTGGACACAATATAGATTTTGCTTAATTATAGACTTAGAGTTCTGAAATTTTGTGCACATATCTATTCAAACATTAATATATGGAATATATATATATTTTTAAAAATTTAACACAATAACTTTTTAAAAATTAAAAAATATATTTTTGTAATTTTTTTAAAACGTTTCCATGTGTTCTAATTTTTATTAAAAGTACATTTCGAACATAACGGGGAATTGTTTTGCAATTTCATTGAATAGTTAATTTATAGGAAATATTTTTGTTTTTGATTACTTAATTTTCATCAGAAGTTTTCATTTCTTTCAAAATTAACTACTTTTAACTATATATATGAAGTCAAAATATAAAATATATACCAAGATTTATTTTAGTATCCATCAGGATACCGTACTAAAAATTTCATAAGATTTACTAAAAAATTAAGACTCATATGGAGTATTTTAAAGAGACGTAAATCTGAAAAAATATAGTTTTGAGTTAAAGACATTTTAAATATATGTGTACACTTACCTTTGATACTTGCTCTCTTTATACCTTACACTACTAATTTTATTAAACTACAGACATATTTATGCTATGTTATTCACTTAAAAGTAAATTTTGAAGAGAAAAAAAATGTTTAAATGAAAAGTCTTGATTTGACGCGTTAGAATTTTCAGACACGTGTGTTTTCTAAATTAATATAAATAACTATTTATTCACAACAAAAATAAACTGAAACCGACTTTTAACTCTCTAAATGAAGTCGAAACATAAAATGGATACAAAAATTTACTTTAGCATACCGTACTAGAAAGTTCATAAGATTTAGAAAAAAATTAAGACGCATAAATTGAAGACAGGTAAATCTGAAAAAATATTATTTTGAGAAAAAGACAATTTGGAACAGCTTTGTTTCATACTACACCATTGGCGGTATATTTTCTTTTGGCGACTTTTTAAAACAGCTTCGATATGGGACCCCATTGGCGATAATTTTTTTGGCGACTTAAGAATACTATGTTTGCTTAGGGGACAAAAAAAGTCGCCAATAGAAAATATATCGCCAATGGGATAGTATATATCAAAATTATTCCAAATTATAGTTTAAAATAAATTTAAATTTGCCTGTCCCAAGACTTGTTGCCGCATGATTTAGACATTCCTCTTTAGTAATTTTCATACTGACACCATATACATCTAATTCTAGTAAATGTTGGCATGTCTTGGAATTGCCATCTGACATAACACTCATGTATTGCATATCACAGTTTCCAACCGATTTCTTCCATAAAATTTCTACAGTTTTAACTTCCATGGCATTTCATGATATTTTGTACCATTTTGTACCATATAGAGAAATCAGCACTGTTTTCTCCAAGATCCCTTTTTGCATTAGTGCATTCATGACAATGTTTCGAAAGTATCTCGTAATCAATGACGAGATCAGAAAAAATATCGACAACAATACAAATTTCATATAGTGAAGTATGTCCACGTTTCTGTCATATCCCATCATACGAGAGTGTGATTTGAATAATATTATCATTTTTGTCAAATGTTGATGCTAAATCATTATGGGACAATATTTCGTGACGAGACCAGTCAAAATATCGACAACAACACCAATTCCATATTATAACTTATGTCCACGTTTCTGCTATGTGCGGTCATACGAAACTTTGATATCCTTATTATCATCAGTTTTGTCAGATGGAGATGATAAATCATTATTCTTTTAGCGAATAATTTTGCAAGACAATTGTAGCATGTCATCTTTGTGAATGTGTTTCACCTCATACAATTTATGTAAACATTTTGAAATTGCTTTTAAATTCATTGCATGAATGCCACTAGCCATAGAAAAAACTTTCAATGCTGCATGGCCTTTCCCAATTTAAAAAAAAAGCTTCAACAAGCTTTTCATTTGCTTCAAATTATTTGTCCACTTTATACACAGTTTTCAGCACACACTACAATATCAGAACTCTCTACTTTATTTTTCTCGCATGTCTTGCTTATGTTGAAAGCATGCCTACGCTTTAGTTTCGACGGCCTACCTTTCAATTTACGATATTGATACAATAACAGTATCTGTTATTAAAAAACCACAAAGTAGAAAGTATTATTACTTACCAGGATTTTGCAGCAAACAAATAACTTCAGGGGATACCGCGAAGCAGGCGGTTATCATATATGATGATAGCGAATATTAACACGACAGTTCGTTGGAAACACAAGGAAAAAGTGTAAACAAACACGGCAACACAGCAGTTACCAGTTACAGTTAAAATCGGCAAAAACTAAAAAGTAAAAATATTAATTATAAAAAGCAAAAAATGTAAAATAAATCGTGTTTCCTGTTTGTTTAAATGTTTGTTTACATTTTCAGGTCCCTTTGATTTTTTTAAATGCTTATAACTTTTTAATAAATTAATTTAGACACATGCGGTTTTGTGCATATGGTTCAGTAAAGAAAAGAACATCTTAATGTAACGAATAACAGAAATATAAATTAAAAGTTAAAAAGTGTAAATAAGAAACAGAAGATTTAAACAAAAAACGATAACAATACACCTTTTTGTTTGCTCAACGCAACAGCATCAAGTGATTGCATCAACAAAACAATTACAACAATTAATATTTAAAACACATAAAATTGAATTTAGAATGTAAAAGAGATTATTCAAAATGGAAGGAATGGATAAGAACCCGAATGACAACTTTTTCAAAGACCACTCGCCATAGGATTCTAAAATGGACAAAATTTTCTGTCAAGAATAAGATTATAAATCAAAAGTATGCCCTTTGTGGCCTGAATTCTGTCCCACCGCAAAGCGAGAAATATTTTGAAAAATCAAAAGGCAAAAAATCCTAAATAAAAATCCAAAAGAAACTGGAATTTGTAAAATAATTTATCCCTTTGCCGAAATTATGATAAAAAACAGGATACACCAGATGCGAAATGACAAAGGGAATAAAAAGTATTTGAAGCTAGCAACTAGCTCCATCTATGAAGAAAAATCCCAACTAATTAATAAGAAGAAAACTAATTAATTTATAGTTAATATCTTTGTTAAATTTTGCTAATTATAACTGTTAATATAACGAAGAAGTTTTTCTATATTTTGGTTATTGTTTTGCCAATTTCGAGGTCCACCGTCCCCTTAAACTTGAAATGAAGTCTTAATCATTCACGTAATGCATGATTTCTTATCACGTGTTTTTTTTCATAAAGCAAATTAATTATATTTTTATATATATACAAAAACAATAGTAATTTGACCACGATTCAAATATTCGTCTCTAACAGTCTTCGTGTCTATTTTTACAATACTATAAATTAGCTGCAACTTTTTTTCTGTATAACTGTTAGAATCTAGCTTTTCTTAACCAATCAAATATAGTGAACAGATTTCTTATTAACGTCGTGAAAACTGAACCCATTTTGAGTGCTTCGCTCGCTTCTGTATCGTATTTTAGATTTCTATAAATAATTCAAATTCATATGTCGAATAATTATTCTCAAAATGGAATAATTTTAAAATGGGTGCAATATTATTGTGCTATATTTCACTTTTGAAATTGCTGAAGAATTCGTGCAAATTTAGAAATGAAAGCATCAATTTTTCTGTTTCTAAAATTCTATTTTTACCTTCAAAATATAGAAGAAACTGTTTTAAAATCACACTTTTGTTAGAGTGCTATAAAGTAGAATATTTTTATCAGTTTCTAGTTTTTAGTCTTTAACTTATATATATATAATGAATTTTTATAATTATGATGGAATTGTTGCATTCATATTTACCCAAATAAACTAACAGCTGACTCGCAAGAAATCAAAAATTCAATTAAATTCATATAATTAAGCCTGACAATTTTAAAGTAGTGTACTGACATCGAGATCATACAAGTGTGTATTATTTCAAAGTTTCCTACACCCGGAAGTGAGTGCACGATCAATTTTTATATCCCAATTTCAAAATCATAAGACAAGTCAAGTTAAATTAAAATCATGTGAAAATATACTTTTATCTACATTTTTCATGTGCATCATAGTTGCAGTTTTTACACAACTATCGTTAAGAATGTTTTTTCCTGAATCTAGTTTAACTGCTACTGGAATGTATTAAAACGAAAATTCGTTAAAATTCAAACTTAATTCTATTAAGAAATTCGACTATAGAAGTGGAAATTTGTATTAAGAATATTTCTATTTTTTCACCAGAAATTATCTTGAAACACGCTCAAAAAGTTTGTAATAAAGCTGTTAAGTGTTTATATTTGAACCCTTAGCCTGATGTATGCCAGAGTTACTTGTTGAATACTGAAAATACAGTTCAAAAATGTAAATCGGAATTAAAATTGCGCATTTAAAACTATCTGCCATTGTAATATACTTTCTTACACTTACAGTTCTATACCTATGTTGAAATGAGACTACAAGTACGGAAAGTGATTGATATCTTCCAATCTCGCATTGGCCTCTCTGTTTACCAGACCGGTTGTAAAAAACAAGGCTTTATATAAAGGAAAAAGTGCATGGAGAAACAACACAATTCATTTGTAAAGAAATTTTATAAAGAAAAATGTAAAATTAAATTAGTGGTAAAACTTATATACGCACACATGAACATAAGGTTGGACCGAAAAAGACAATTTTTTCATGTAGTTATTCCAAGGAAAAGTTGCTAATTGGTGAAAAATAAAAAAAAAGAAATGGACTAATATTTTCCCTATATAGACGCAAAGGACTTGAAAATCGTAAAATGTGACGAAAATCGACAATTTCACCATATTTTTTAAAGAAATTCTATCTTATTATTATTGCACTAGTTATTAAGTGCTCATCAACTTTATTAGTTTTTATTATTAATTACACGTTAAAAAACTAAGCTCCAAAGTTGAAATATTTTTTGCTACTTAAGAGCGAATGGCAAGAATGTAGAAATATCTCCTACATGTCTATATTTCCTTTCAAGAACACATGAAATCTTCATTTATTGCTAAAATTTCTTTTATATTCCGGTTTCACATTATAAGATGGAAATCGTTTTCAAAATTTAATTCTCTTCTACCGTGAACGTTTACTCCGTATGAGAAGCTTCTAATATTTCTTCTTATTTCGTGGGAAAATCTGACTTTGGTGGGGTGTTTTTTTTCCAGAAATGCTGCATGTTATATTCAGTCAGCAATAACTCTATCAAATACAGGAGTACCAATTATTTTAAGAAAGAAAGAGTATTGTGTTAGTAGTACTATTTCATAATATAAAAATTTTACGATCCTATAGCTCGAAAACAGAAATTCTATTATGCAAAAAATGAAAAATAGATTATTTTATTTACAAAACTAAAATATTATTAGATATTTTTCATTAATTTAAATCGCTATCGATAAGTTTGAAAACATATGTTTAATTTATCTCTTCTCATCTCAGAGAATCTTTAATTCATGAACTTTTAAAGATAGTCGATTCTAATTTTTCATAGCGAACTGATTTCTATTGCAATATGCATATTAAATGAAATCAAAGCAACTCTGTCAAAAGATAAAATATTTATTAATAAAATTCCCATGAATCCATAACGTTGGCATCGAATGTCGAAAACAGCAACACGGTGTTGACCATGGATTTTCGTTTAAAAATGCGGGTTCGAAGTGGCTAAATCGAGGAGCACCGCTTGGGGACGCTGCGTTCGTTTATTCGATTCCAGAGCAGAACCTTCGCATATTTCCCCATTACTGCTGCTGCCGATCGTGTGACATTGTAATTCATACTCAGGCACTATATGCGCAGTCAGAAGAGTAAGATGAATTAATTATGTATTCCTAATCAGAAGAATTGAATTTGGAAAGTACAAATGCGAATTCTTATTACATAACAATACATCATAATAACAAGCAATAATTTTTCCAGCTTCATTGCAGGAATTTGGACATGTTGAATTTCACCACTCTATGTATATTATGGTTTACCTAACCTAAGCAGAATCTTCGGTTCCTTTTCATCTGGAGGCAAAATGTAACGAATCGGACATTCATAATAATCCATTTTTAGAACATTTAAGCTCCTCGTATTTTATCGTTCACGTTTTCATAATTCATTCAGATCAAATGAAGAATCTAGGGAAAGATGATGACTCTCCATTTTTTTCAATTTCTCAAGAAACAGTAAACAAAGTTCGCCGCCATTGAGACGTAGAAAACAATATTTATTAAAAGTACAATTATTTGCATTTTAATTTAATTCTGAAGGGATACAGCAAATTATGAAGTCTGAAAAATCTATTTAAGAAACTGCTTCAGCTTATTTTTACATCTATTAACAGAAAAGGAGAAAGTGTGTGTTTTCACTATACAGGACAAACAGATGAACCTAGAACTATGAAATTTGGTGGGGAGGATGTATACTTCTGTGCCCTTTTTGGAAATTTTAATTAGAGTTTTAATTAACAATTAAATGATTTTTTTGTTTTCCCTTGATTAATTCAGAAACAAGTTATTTTCACTTCGATTAAAAATTTTGCAAAAAATTAACTCATTTGTGAAATAAATTAAATTGACCAAGAATTTTTTTTTCTCTAATTTTAAGATCGTTTCCCCAGTTGTTATAATATTTTAAATGTATAATTCTCATGAATTTTATCCTCCTACCCGTTCATGTGCCTTAACAAATCTTTCTTTGAATGATTTTATTGATTTATGGTCAGTTCATCTGTCCTGATGCTCAGGCAAGACGGAGAATCATTCTAAAAGCCCGCTTCCAAATGGATGTCATTGACCTACATCCATTGAGCTGACAGATAGCGCTGAAACCTCAAAAGCCGAAGAAAACGTATCATTGATTCTCCCTCGAACCTTCAAAAGATATCACCTTTAACCCTTTGAGGACGACCGCACCTGCAGCGTTATGAGAAGCCAGCGCACCCACACGAGAGTCGTCCTCAAATCAAAGGGTTACCTTTAATTTTCCTTTATCAGCCCGGACACACAATCCAAGCTTCATATAATATAAACTAATGTCGTTTTCAGATCGAATGGGTTTTTTTTTAAATAAAAGATTTAAATACAAAAATACTTTATTAAAATAGTGATAAATGTTTTGTAAATACTTACATTCTCATTATAATGTGCCAATAAGTTTTTTTCAGGCCATTACCGCAGAAAACTGCAAATTGCTGAGAAATAAAATAAGGAAATAGATTGATATCTTCGGTTCCCACAAGGACTTTGAAAATCGTAAAATGTGAGGAAATCAGACAGTAGTTCTGTAATTTTTAAAATTGTTCTGTATCGTAGTATTATAACACTAGCTCTTAATTGCACATTTTCTAAAGACTAATAAAATTTGCTTATCAAAATTGATCTATAGCATCCGATGGCACAAATTCACTGTGATGTTCACAAAAATATGCGAAATAATTTAAATATGCAATTTTTACTTCCTCTCCTTTAACATCCTCTCCATGCATCATCTTGTCAATTATTTGCAATAGGTCGATGGGTTATTAAGGCCTAAAAATATATCATCGATTTACTTATTTTAACACATTGCAATATTAATCTACAAAAGTGCAATATTATTTGTTACTTAAGAATGAATTGCAAGAATGCAGAAAGTAAAAAAATAACAGACCTTTAAGATAAGACTGCTATTAAGACGCTTTATGTCTTTAAAAATTCTTCTATGGCATTTTACTCGTTCTTTTCCCCACATGACATTTGAAAGTCTGATTGATGAGAGAATTGAACATTCTGGGAACAAGTCTATGTTATGGTTTTCCAAAATCTTTTTGCGAAGCTTCTTACAGCGCTGCCCTTTGAATTTTTATTAACTGGACACTAATATCGAGTTGAGCCCTCGTAAATGAAGTTTTGTGTAGTTTGATACACGGGATTTCTCAAAGAAAAATCAGGATAGCAATGGGTGAATCCACCATCTAGTTAGAATTTTTTTCTTTATTCAACTTAATCTAAGCAAACATAAAATTCCCTTTAAAAAGATAAAAATGAACGGTGCAATCTTATTCTCAGTCAGAATA
Source organism: Araneus ventricosus (assembly GCA_013235015.1). Taxonomy (NCBI): domain Eukaryota; kingdom Metazoa; phylum Arthropoda; class Arachnida; order Araneae; family Araneidae; genus Araneus; species Araneus ventricosus. The sequence continues at coordinate 3,570 of BGPR01005205.1, read as the reverse complement.
TTATAAAGTATTAAATATTCAATGCGTAAAATTCAATGTTAATTTCGTCTGTTATAATGACTGCATTTAATTTTAATGCAAACAGCTACACTTTATTATTAGTTCTCATGTGTCTAAAGTTTTGTATGTGTTTCGGTGTGGAATGGGGTTGGGAATACAAGAAACACATTTGACTAGATATAATAATCTTCTAACAGTACAGGAAACATTAATCTTCTAACAGGAATACAGGAAAAAATTTAAACAATTAATTTCGAAATTAAATTTTCAATCAAGATCCATTGAATAAAAACCTGTCATTCTTTAACTAATATTTGTTTGAAAACTTCCCTATTATAATTTAAAATTTGTAAATTAAATCATTTTAGTAATTATTTAGCAAAATATCTGAATAAATTCTAAAAGTAACAGAAACATGGTTAAAGAAAATGTAAATCACTTCGCAGTATAGGTTTCAACATGAAATGGTTGCGTTCAGAGAAAGAATTCATCACTAATATTTGTTCAGAAGATTTTAGTCGAGAATTTGGTTATATTTTCTTTCTTTATATGTTGTAAATTTCATAAGATGAATGAATCAAATAGTTAAACGAATTTATAATTGTGTAGAATTTGTGTGTTTGTGCAAAAAAAATACGCAACTGCATTTTATTGTTAAAAATGCTAAAGTATATATTTCATTTAGCCTTAACATTTGAAACTAAGTTTTGATTTACAAACATCAGAAAAAATCGTTTTCCTTCATTTTTCTTTCTTCTTTGTAGTACCGTGTTTCATTTCGCAACGTTTACGTTTGTTGAGGAAAACATTTAATCATTCTTATCCGTTTTTAAAATAATTATTTAAATACGGGAAAGACGAAAATATACGTTTCTGGTGTTTAATTCAACAGTTTGGAATGTTATTATATTGTTTACGCTTCTGTTTTTTATTTTGTATTATTTTTTCTTTTGCAAAACAAATATTATACTAAACTGTTTTAATTTATAAACATGGGAATTCTCCCGTTTTCAGTCAAACCATACTGTCTTAAGGTTGTAAAAAGGCTAGAATTGAAAGTTTTAATCCAACAAGAGAGGATCCAAAACAGATATTCGTTTGTTGGGGAAGCTTGTTGACAATATTTGTCGGGAAAAAACCAGATGCGGGCATATGAAAACATGTGGATCCCGAGAAACGCTGGCTTATTAGCTATAAGGTAATTAAAAGGCTGGATTTTAAAAAATTAATTAAACAATATCGGATTCAAAGGAGATTTACGTTTTTCGGAGAAAGATAGTGACAATATTTGTAGAAAAATAAACCGGAGGCGGGCATATTAAAATAAAGTCATAAAAAGACTAGATTTGAAAGAGAATTTGCGTTTGTTGGGGAAAGGAAGAGACAATATTTGTTGGCGAAAAACGGAGGCAGGCATACGAAAACATATGTATCCCGAGGCCTCACGTGACCTCACTTCTTCTCTCCACCAGGGAATGATGCGGTGTTTGAGATAGCCCGTGCAACGTCGGGTCACACAGCTAGTATGTATTGAAAATCTGGAGGAGGGAGAGAATATACAAAAGAAATATGTTTTATGAATATCTGATTATAATAAACAATTTCATTCCATTATATTCGGAAAAATCAGGATGACGTTTCAGTAACACATTTATCCGGTCATTGTTGGGTGTAATATTATTATATCTATTAACACACTTTTCTTAATTAAACTGGAAAATCACCCGTCATGGTTTGACGGGTGCAAATTGCCTCCCCATTCAAGAGATTTCCCTTTAAATTTGACGTGTTTAAATAGATATATATGCGAGAGAAATGTTTAACATTGATTGAAAACAAATAAAATAAACATATGTTTTATGCAAGGAAATATTTTTTTTTATTTGCATATTATTTAAATATTTATTTATTCGAAAAACCTCTTCGTAAACAACATTCCGTGTGAAATATTTTTCGTTGTTTAATAATTTTGCTTGTACTTTGTGTAAATTTTAACGTGAATGGCAATCCTAGACCTTGAAAGTGCAACATAGAGCTGTCTATGTGAAAAGACAGGCTCATCGAGGTAAATTCCAATATGATCGAAAGTTTGTCCTGCGATTTGTTGAAAGTCATCGTGTAAGCTGGAATTGACGGGAACTGACGGCGGTTGAGAACGAATCGTAAATTCAAGTCACAGTTGGCTAATTTAATTCCTGGCAAGAAAACAACATCGCCACGATTGCAGTCAGATACAATTTGGCATCCAAACTATATCACGCGCATGATATACCACTGACGTAATTTAATACTTTTTATTAAAAAAAGGGAAATTAATTTGAAATATAGGATTAATATATTTTAAAATATCTCGGGAACTATTAATCATAGATAAATAAATTTTACATCAATCGACAGAAAATTTTATTTCACCATTTTAGAGCTATTAAATTTGAAATTAGAACGACAATTACTCATTTAAATTTAAAATTACTGAAATTTAGGTTCTCCAACAATGAAATAATGCTGTTTAACGTCTCGCAGTGCTATGGCGCGAGTTTTATTGTTGGTGACGTCAGAGCATTACCGGAGGATTTGGTCTATTCGATTAGTAATAAGCGTTTATTATCATTTTACTGTCTGTATTATTGACAGGAAAACCAAGACACTAACCTCGATTAAAAAGACCGCAACTGTCTTTCCCTTCTCATTGTTGAAAACCAAGGGATTTCCAGTTTTCCCTACTTCAAATTATTCGCTCGGGGTACAAGAAAAAGTTTTTGACTATTTAAGATTACACTAACCCTGCGAAATGTCTTTACAGTAGGTTACATTGATCTCTAGATAGAAATCCATGTACTTACAAGTTCCTAACTTTCTTTTTTATATTCTGGGCATATCTCAAATAAAAGCAAACGTTGTTGTTACAATTATTTAACATAAGAGTAAATAAAAAAACCCAAACAAGATTTGCTTTGTGCCGCAAATATTCGTGGTTGCAAAGAAATCCTTTTGTTCAGTGCAAATTTACCACACGTCAAAAAGTGTAAAAAATTACAACTTAACAAAAAAATATAGTTAGGATTCAAATCAACAGAATCAAAGCTAGGTTTATTGTCTTTCTCATTAAAATGCACTTGCCTTCAGAATTGTTGTACGGATTTTCAACGCTAAAATATTCGCTGAAAAACTGGTTCATTGTTTTCTTCCTTGTGTGACCTTCCGAATGATTGTTATGTATGTTTAACTCTTTAATCCCGAGGGGACTTTTTCTTCCCAGCTCCTTTAACACCGAAGACTTCTGAGAGGATATCACATGGAATGGACTATCCCATTTTGGGTGGCCTTTACCCCACCACTCCACTCCCCGCTGTTCAAGGTAATAAAGCTGTCAGCGTTCTACTTTGATTGACTTCTTCGCGGTTTTTCGCGAGGGTCGAAAGGCATATCGAGAGTTTGTCTTTACGTTTCAATATGAGAATCTTCTGTTCGCTTCCACAATTTGTTTTCAGTATAATGCATTCTGCTCACTGATTTTTTTGGACTTATTTCCTTATTATAAAATATTATTTGGGGTTTTCTATTATATCA
>BGPR01005204.1:20655-97744 GCA_013235015.1 Araneus ventricosus | reverse complement strand
GCAGAAAAGTCTTTCTTAATCCATGATGATATCATGCCTTAGTTCATGAAGGACTTTTACAATATTCATGAGTCGTGCCAGGGATCTTTTGTCTTGCACAATATTTTCACACCATTTCGAAAGGTCTTCAGCTCTGGGCTTCGCGAAATAAAAAGGGTTTGTCACTGGGAAGACTGTTGCGTAGTGGTTTGGATCACCTTTAGCACCACAAACGCATCGATCGTGTGAATATAAACTGAACCTGTGAAGATAGGTCACGAACGGCCCATATCCTGTGATGAATTGGTTGGTTCTTGAGTTGAATGAGGCTCGATTAATGTTTACCTCAGGTAAGATAAGGAAGGTTCGCCGTCCCGTTTCCGAAAGGTCCCGTCTATCCTGTCTGATTTCAAGGGAACACTTTTTGAGAATTTTTTAAAGACAAGTTTTAGGGAGATCGATATTGATGTTGAGAGTACTGCCATGTCTGGCCAACTGGTCAGCAACCACGTTCCCTAGTACCCCTGAAGGCCCTTTAACCCAGGAGATTACAACTTCGGGTTTTAAGGAGCTCCAGATGTTTAGGATTTCCCGCAACACCTGACCTGACACGATAATCTCTAAAATTCTATACCACACCAATGTGAATTGTTGCGTCCCATGAGAGAACACCGCCCCATGTCCCTGTCCCTACAACCATTACAGCTGCTAAACCAGTTAGATAGACATGGGACTGTGTCCCATGACAGCATATTTAATATTCACAAGGTCCACAAATACGATGTATCATCGGTAGAATCACGATTTGAACCCAGATTGTTTGAATACGAAGCCGAGATCAATAACTTTCTCTGTAATATCTCGAAGGATTTTTTAGGTCACTCTTCAACGAAATTAAAGCTTTTAATTTTCTGTATATGCCCTCCATCAATCTACAGTTATTTGATTTGCACTTTTCCTTGTCCAAAATTAGACGTCCGATTCTGAAAAAAGAAATAAAAGAATACACTATTAATTTATTTAAAAATATATAGAAACATGGAAAACTAATCTCAGTGGTCTTATAATGCTCACCAAGTCTATCAATTAAATGCACCAGAAACTCGAATTGTCTTTGACATTTTATTGCTTAAAGAAGTTGATAGTTTCTTTCCAAATTGTCTTTTGCCATTGGGGCATATTTTCTGAGTTCTAACTATATTTGTTTCCATCTTATTTCCCCAGATCACTCTTTAACTAACTGGAGATTAATGTTTTAATTCAATGTTAATTAATTAACATTGAAAAATCCTTCCTACAAATAAAAATGTTTGAGAAAGGAGGAAACAAAGTCCAATATGACGTCATAATTTGCCATTTTAAATTCACACATAATATGAAAATACACGTAACATGTATGGTCAACTATCTGAAACAAAGTTTTCAAATTTGACTTTCCCTTTTTTAATTTAAGGGAAAATTGTTTATTGGATACCTAATTTTCGTAATGTAAACTAATTTTTGTAACACGTAACTCAAAAATTATTGAAACTGATTAAATAAATATATTTTGAAAATTATATTGTGTTTTACGAATTGAATTTTATTTTTGAAACTAATAAATTAATTAATAATTTTGGGTCCAAAATCGATTTCTTACATTTTCAGCCATTTTGTTTATGTGAGGTTAATAGATGGTTTACTAATGAACCTTGATTTTCAGAAATAGTTAGTTGAAAGACTTTCTGGAAGGGTGCCAAATCCTTGAAAATCTGCCGAAATTGGGTCTGGACAAAAAAGATAAAAATGCCAAGCTGATGGATCTAGACCTGTCTGATGTTCAACCACATGTAAATTATAAAAGAGACAAGTATGTGATAATAAGATAGCTCTAAGACTTCTACATGCAATTTTGGAAAAATCTATTCCTCTCTAGTTCCTGGAATAAACTGATAGGAACTCCATCTATATGCTAAAAAATTAAAGGGCCAGAGCTTAGAGGTCTTGCGTATCAGAATAAAACTTAAGTAGGTAAATCTAGTTTTTCTGAGATATTAATTTCCTCTGAAGTTCGAAAATTTTTCTTTTACATGAAACGTCAAAAAAAAAATGAAAAGAAGAAAATGCTGAAATATGATTAAATGTGGAACATTCCAATGAAGCATGATTTCGGAGGTGAATTTCTCAGTTAAAAATTCAATACATTTGTGAGAAACGTTTTAAATTGCAATGAGCCTTTTATATGACAAACCAAATTGGCACATACACATTCAGAGAAAAAGCTATTATAGAACAATTCTTTTTGCCATATATTTGATTTGAGTACACACGTGGTGAAAATGGAAAGTTGAATTTCGGGAAGGAAAAAAAATCTGTAGATTCTCCAATAAACTGAGATGCTATGAAAAGTAGATAATAAATGTTATTTACCGTCGGAATGGTAGTTTTATGAATTTCCTGTTCTGAACCAATACGAGGGTTATTTTGGAGCGGACCTCGTAATTTCGAATTGTGGTCACAAAGACGAAACCTGAACTGTGGTACCCCACTCCGAAATTCCGCACCACACTGACGAGAGTACATTTCATACACGACGCTCGATTTAACGTGCAGAAGACACACATAAACTGTGGAATAGGATTTTGAATGTGGAACCCTCCAGTCCTGAAGTCAAGACCATACCATCAGGAATATACGGTGTAAGGAACGGATTGAATTGATAACTGGCGTTGAACTGCATATTTCACCATTTATATGCTAAATCTTTCGTGCTTCGATATTCGAATCAAGCATTTAAACTAAGCTCTGTTATTCTCAATTATATTAACAATATTTTCATAAGTTTCTGTCATTAACGGTAATTTTTAAACATTTTTTTTCATTTACATTTATTCTCTAAGAAAACTAGATTATTGAATTCATATTTTTAATTATTTTTGTTCACCGAAATTAAACAATGTCCAAAGCAATATCTCCAAGTTAATATATCGAGAGTGATGGATTGACATATTTTTGCAATTTAAAAGTAAAACCTTTTAATAATCGAATGAAAGACTGCTCAGAAATATAAATGCATATTCATGAATCATTTGACCTTGCTTTGTTTAAAGTTCATATTTCCATTAAAGAGAAAATATTTTAATAATAAATGAAAATCTATAAACAAGGATGTATTATGTTATTTACGTATATATATTTCTAGAAAAGATTGAGTAAATGAATATTTAAAGTGTTTTGTGGTTTTCCTAATTGAATATCTAATTTTCATTAAAGAAAAGACAGTGAATGAGAAGAAGATTTAGCTATGCGATTCATCATATTTGGCAATTTATGAAGCTGATGAATATTTCAAAACATGGGAAAATGAAAATGGAACCTTGTCCCTAAAATTTTGTTTATTTGTGTTCCGTGTAATGTTGAAAGGTCTTTCATAATAATAACAAAATCACTATAACGAACAAAAGAAAAAATAAGTGATCCTTCTTCGTTTCCTGTTGCCTAGTTAGAAATTCAAACATTAATCCTCCGTTAGAAGATAGGATCTCTCAGATCGCTTGAGCATGTTTTGTGTTTTTCCTTGAAATCAGTTGACAATGGTTTCCCTTTTAACTATCCTCATTGGCCTTCGAGCAGAAGGGATTAACGAAGTTTTGGCTTCAACTACCCACCTCCAAATATTGAAACCACTATTGCGATCTGTCAGATCTCCGCACCCAACCTCATAAGTTATTGTTTCTTTCTTTCGTTTTTTCTTATTTACATATTATAAGTTGTAAACTAATATATATGTTTAATTCAGAAAACATATAGCGTGATGATTGAATTTACTTTAAAAAATAAAAATGATTGTTTAAATCCGGTGCGACTAATGCTAGTACTTTGCAGTAATTTATCTATGGCCTCTAGAAACGGATAATATTTGCAAAGAGAAAGATTTGCAAGAAATCGCAGGATAATTTGCAGTATTATAGAAATAAATGTTGAGTTTAAAAAAATAATATAAATATAAAACAAAAGTAAAAAAAAAAAGAAAAAAGTATAAATAAGAATCAGAAGATTTAAACAATAATGATAACAATACAGCTTTTTGCGTGCTCAACGCAACAGTATAAAGTGAATATTGTAAACATTTTACATCAAGAAAATATTGTAACGATTAATAATTAAAACACATAAAATAAAATTTAGAAAGTAAAAGAAAAATAATCAAAATGGAAGGAATGGATGAGAACTCGAATGACGAACTTTTTCAAAGCCCACTCGCCAAAGAAGTTCTAAAATAGACAAAATGTTCTGTCAAGGGTAAGATTATAAATCAAAAGTATACCCTTTGTGGCCTGAACTTTGTGCAACCTCAATACAAGAAACATTTTGAAAAAATCAAGAGGCAAAAAATCCTTAATAAAAATCCAAATGATACTAGAGTGCGTAAAATAATTTACCCTCTCTGCCGAAATTATGATGAAGACAAGAGACGCCAGACGTATGAAGACAAAGAGAGTAAAAAGTTCTGGAAGCTAGCAAACCTAGCTCCATCTACGAAGAAAAATTCTAACTAATTAATCAGAAGAAAAAAGCTAATATTTAGTTGACTTTAAAAATATATATTTCAGTATTTATTTATAAAAAAATTAAAGATTAAGATTTTGAATTTCTCTCTTTCGATATGATGACACAGGATTTTAGAAAAATATATGTATTTGCACATACATGAAGAAAACGAGAAACACACTTTAGGATTTAGGGCAGTACATCGCACTAAGAAGTCAGAGCTCTTCAATACAATAACAAACGAAAAACCAGCCAGACATATCACCTCTTTCTCCAAAGATCAAAATCGATTTGACGCGAGCTTACAAAAAGCAACCCTCCGCAAGATGAAGATGCTCCAAGCGTTCTCCCGACATTAGCCAGACATCGCAAAGGATTTAATTAAAAAAAGTTCTTGTGATCTGAAAGATCGGCGTACCTAATATGACGTATATAATAACCGCGCCTAACGATGCCTTGCCATCCTTAATTCCGAGGTAGGGCCTCCAGTATGGAAAAATTCTCTGTATATGAAACGGAAGGAAATTTATTGAACATAACTTTCTACCACTTATTTCTAAGAAAAATACACCTGCTATTCATCTCATTTTATTCGTTTATTTGCTAATATTAATTTAAATTTCCTCTATTTTTATTACGATCTTCAAATTCAGGCACTCGTTTTAATTGTGGTTATTCTAAAATTATATTTTGCTCTTTTTTCTATACGTGTACCTTAATTTCAAAATCTTTGCAGCCAAAATAGTTTATTTATCAATCAATCTTCTTAATTTCACGAGATCAAAATTTTAAGGGTACATTAATTTAAAAATCGAGCTTTTTAAATTTATTTTATTATTTCTTTTATATTTTCATGCTCCTGCGGTAAAAAAATTGTGTTCTAAAAATCTGGATTGCTTATAAATTCCAGATTTCTGAGAAAAAAGAAACGTGACTTAATTACGAGCTAGTCTTTAACTAATTATTAACCAGGCAGTATCTGATTTTTTTACTTATATGCACGCAAACCTAGTTTAAGTAAGCTCTCTCGTGCGAAATATTAAAGGTGTTTGCTACTGGAAATATTAGTTAAGCTAGAAACTCATTAAAATTACAAGCTGTTGGACAAGTAAGACGTTGCATCATTGTCCAATTTATAAGGTGAGAACTTTTAATGTATAAGTAGGCAATAAGTGGGAATTTTACGTTAGACAAAGATATTTCCTAAAGAAATAACAGGTGAACTTTACATGACAAGGTTATGCAATAGAACACAAATTTCATAAGCACATTTGCTTTAACTCTTTATCGAAAAATTCTTTACTTTTGAATAAACTTTTTCAAGCAATTGAAATTTCAAAACAAATCTGCAATTCTTTAACTGCAGATTAAAAAATTAAGTTTTTTAAACTATGGTTATTAAGACTAGGAGACACTTCCTCAGTTCCTCTCGGAAAAGAAAAAGAAATTTTTAAAAATATATATTGACTTTTTTTTTAAATTAACATTTGTATATTAGTTTAGTTAACACTTTGAGGGGTCTTTCTTTGTTGTTGTTGTAGTTCTCCAACACGAATAGTCCGTATTTGTTGCGAATGTATTTCACATTGTATGAATATAAGTCTATATTTTAAAGGTATTATATATATTATTATTTTTGAGGATTGCATTTTTATTTTGTATTTATTATTTTATTGTATTTATCATAATTTATTATTTATTTTTATTTGCTACTTTATTGAATTTTTGTATTATGTGTTTTATTGTATTTGTTATACTGATCGTATTTGATGAATGTGTGTGCAATGTATCACTTTTCTTTTTACTTTTCCCAACCGACCGATAAAACCTATGAGTGCGTGAATCGGCATGGGTAATAAATAATAGAACACAAATTGATTGGGAAAGACTGAAGCAACTTATTCTGTGCAACCTGCAGACGGTATATGAAATAATAGTGATAGTTTAGTACTGGATGTGAGGCATATACCCATATCTCGTGTACTTCAGATTAAATAGGGTGGGAGAGTTAGGATAATAATAACAGAAGAATTTGGTTACCTCTAATCTGCAAGATTTTTCTTCTATAAAATCTGTGTGAATATATTTAAGTGAGTGCAAGAAATTAAGAAAAAATCAATTTAATTTGGAACTTTTTTAGCTAAAAGTAATTCAATTTTCGTTTAAAAATTTTTTTACCGATATATTCTTCTTCATCAAGTTAAAAATGTAATAAGTAAATGATTTAATTCAATAAACAGTAAATACTGAAGATTAATTAATAAATGTAAAAAATGACAATAAAGCATCAATCAATCGTTGTGCATCATTGTGTTTAAGTTAAATGTTTCAGGGTCTGAAAAAATTCTAAGCATCGAAAATTCATCTTATAATGATATTATACAACATACACTTTATTAATTTTCAAGTTGAATGTGGAAAACTAAAATAGTAGAAATAAAAAATAAATTCCACACAGATTGAATTGAAAATAATAATAACAAATGTCATAAATTGGAATTTCCTTCTTATTAATCATCACATGAGCACTTTGTTACACTCGTGGCATCATTTTGCAGTTGTATCTTTTGAATAGATCAAATTCCCTGCATGATGCATTGTATAATTTCCTGTGACAACCAAAAAACTTGAAAATTATAACTCATAACTCTTTATATTTACAGATAAAAATGAAAAACGAATAACGTGTCGTAAACAGCTTACTTATATTAGATGTTTTCTATTAAACAGAAATGGGTTGTATTTTTCTGTTAATGTTCTTAACATGTTTATGTTGAGAGAATATTTTTATTTTATAATTTAAAATGAGACTGATATCATCAGCTATGAACTTAAAATTTGGAATACCTACAAACGTGAAAAATAAGTCAACATGAATCATAAACAGAGAAAACCTGAAAGGAGATAAAAGTATGATTTAGCATATTTTTCAGGTGTTAGAAATCACAGCTGGAAACTCATTAACTTCTTATGTATGAATACAAGCCTGGAATATGTGTTTTACCAGATATAATCTATTACAGATGCATACCATTCTGATATTACCATTATAATGTTACTGAAATCTTGGCAGCCCTTCGTAAACATAATTTAATTCTGTGTAGTGTGTTGAATTTCCCGAACTTGCCAATAGTATTTCAAGAACGTTATTAACGCACTATAGAGTGAATGTTTGACATTCAGTTCTCGCAATCAGGGCAGTGCTATTGATTTGAAACCGAAATAAGCGTGACAATCTAATAGCTTCAACTTCAGATTTATTTGATTAAATCAACGTAATATTATCACATATAATTCCTAGTTGTTTCTATAAAATACTTACAATACAATAAATAGATATCAGTACGATTAATGATGTAGAAATGTATATGAGTGTATTCATTAATTAATTTTAATGCTTGTCTTATACATATTTATTGGATGCCGACTTCCCTTTAATCTATTCTCGTTATGCTGGATCTCACTTTAAGAAAACCTCAGAGATAATTTAAGAATAATATACCATATTTTATTGAATTCAAGTAATCTTTTGTTCAGTATTATATTGGACTGTATTCAGTAAAACGACGCTATTTGAAATTCCATACCACAAATGCTGAAATGATTTGGATTTTGGATTTTCGCATTCTAGTTTCGATAGAAAGACTCTCTTCCATATTCTTCAAGGCAAACGCGACCTTTTTGAAGGATATACGTGATACAAAGAAAAACGTGATACTAGGAAAACTCGTTTCTATTGGATGCAGGAAAACCATCAAACATTGTATAGTAACGGATTCGGAAACCCTCAGCGCTTTTGCGCATGCGCCGGACCTAGTTATTTTGATAAAAATAGGGGAAAATGAAGAATAGAAGGGTGATGTTTACATTTTACTGAGCATGATCTAACAAAGAACTCCGGAAATGCGCTCATATGACTCATTGCCTGACATCCCTTTCCGATGTAAAATCGACCCAAAGTGGTAGTCTCGTAATCCGTTGTTGAACAGTATGCATTATGTATAAAATAACATCCTATCCCAACAAAGGCACTGCACTGAAGTCAGAGCAAACTAGTTCACCACGTTTACAGTTGGATGCAAGAAGTGATAATTTTCTAAAAATATGTACCAATATTGTCTTATGATATGCGATATTGCACGCAGTTGAAAAAGTTTTAACAAGGTAGGATTGCAAGGTTTAGAGGCGGAGGAATTTTCTTTTAATCAATTCCCAGAATTACTAAATCCAGACGTAACAACCGTGCACTTGCTGATAAGTATTGTTTCATGAAGGCATAAAAGCACAAATAACACGGATTTCACAGGCCTCCGTTCACTAATGAAAGATAAGATCGCAGATTTCAGAACACGGCCATGGTTGACAGGACTGCTTTGACAATGCAAATGCGAGATGTCTTAAGTGCTGAAGTTACATTTCGTATGGTTAGAGGTCGTCACCTGAAATGTGGAGTCAGTTCCAAATAGTCTGTAGAAAGTTCATTTCTTATTCATTTTCGTCTTCAAAGTCATTTTTAGTGGTGGTGTGAAAGAGTTGACTGGCCAGATGAAATACAGTTGCATTCTCCACGGCACTCATTTCTTTCTCAATTTCAGTGATAGTCCGGCTCTGCTCATAAAAAGTCTCAATGAAAAGTTTCTATACAATTTTATTTAACTTGACATGTCTGTTAAGATGGAAATTTATAATCGATTTTTCACTCACCTATTGATGTGCTACAGTTCTGAATTTTTGCACATAGTGTGTTCTTCATGACAATACAATATTTTATATTTCTCGAAACTTAATTATCAGTTATTTCGTTGATTTAATAAAATCCTAATTCCGTACAAGTGGCGACACTAGTAGTGAATCGTAGGAAAATGTATTTACCCCAAGGATATATGAATTAAATTTTAAAATGTAAAAAATAATTAAATAAAATATGATATGTTTGTACGCTAATAAAAGCGCACTTTTAGAAAGTGTTTGTAATAAATTTATACCCGAGTTCATTCCAACCTACACATAGTTGGATATTCTGGTTTTTGGAGGGATTTTTGATGATATCAGGGTCACCGTTATTATTATTTCGAAAACCGTAGACTCTAAGTGGAATAACCGCAATGAATTACTCCGCCCTGTGAAAACACTGAATGACCTGACCATAGATGTTGATAATATGAGTTCGGCGAATTACACGAAATAGAGACCAATACTAGCATCTCATGTGCAGAATCCTCACAAGGAAATACGTCTTCTTATCGGTGATGGACCTACTAGTACATACCCCCATCATTTTACTTCCAGGAAATCTCCAACAGAAATCTGAAAAACTGCTCACTTATACTACAAATTCTCATCCTCAATCCTTAAGGTGACCCTCTCATGGAAGAGAAGCGATTGAATGAAGCATAAGAATATTAAAGCAATCCAATGCGATATAGTTAACGAGCAGGTAGTTAGAAGCTTATTTCTGCTTGAAAATATTTAGCACATGTTACAATTGCATTCCAACAATCTCTTAAAGATGTCCACACTCTACCATGGTTACCAAGATCAACGGGTCTATCACCGATGGAGAACAATTAGGACATAATTCGAATGGAACTTCTTCCTCATCCATATGCCGCAACGACTGTTACTGAACTTATTAAACAACTGCAATAATAGCGGATAACCATCCTTCTGAATTACATCAGAAACCTCAACGATTGAGCGCATGCGCAGTGCCATATTTTCATTCAAAATCATTTCGCCTGTATGGGGTTCTGAAAGGTTGTACCACCACTTTTTACAAGACCTATTCATCAACTCTTTCGCTTTTTTTTTAATACCCGCTACGGCCCAGCCTACCCAAAAAGGGTGTAAGGCAAAGAAAACAACTCTTTCGCTTAGGCTCTTCAAATTGTAATCATTTTCTCTTCTTTCATAGAGTTGGTTTTTTTCCCCTGCACAGATTGAACAGTAACATACAGGGTGTCCACTAAAGTCCTTCTGCCCCACATTAAGTTTTTAACGGCGACAACTATTGCCACAAACTTGGTGTCTAAGTATAGTAAAGTGAGTATGAGCTACACGGTGAGACCGGTTACAGAGCAAACTGGCGGCAAACATCTCAGTTAACGTTCCTATCTCGAAAAAGGTACAAAATACGTAAATAAAGTCAATTACAAAATTGTAGAGCGTTTTCGATTTAGTACGAAAAGACACCTTGTGCACATTAATACGAAGACCAGAACGCTTAAAATGCACATTTGTTTGTTCTCAATTTCCGAAACTATGGCATCTCAAAACGGTTATAAAGAGAAAAAAACTAATTATCATAAGATAACTTTATTTTTTGTGTTCAAACTGCTCTCTGTCACCTACAGCAAAGATCTGGGCTCTTGTTTGAATTTCACTTTGCACGCGTTTTGGCATATAAATTGGTCCGCTAGCACATCTAATGTAATACATCATCGAAAGTACTGCAATGTTGGTGGAAAGGTCCATAACCTGCTGTTTGAGTTATTCCCACAGGAAAAAGTATAATGGTGTCATTTTTGCACGAAAAATAAAATTTTCTCCTTTAGTCCATGTCTTGTGACATCACAATTTCGAAAAATGCTAACAAATAGATTTGCATTTTAAGCATTCTGCTCTTCGTATTAATGCGCACAAGGTATCTTTTCGTACTAAATCGAAGAAGTTCTACAATTTTGTAATGGACTCTTTTCCCGTACCATGTAGCCTTTTCCAGATAGGAACTCTAACTCCGTTGTTTGCCGCCAGGCGACGCTGTAACCTATCTCACCGTGTAGTGCATGGTCACTTTACTATAACCAGATACCAAGTTTGTGGAAATAGTTGTCTCCATTCTCAAGTTAATGTGGGGTATAAGGGCTTTAGTGGACATTCTGCATGTATAGTCTCCGTTAAATACGCAGGTTTTTCTGTTTGAATAAAAATTTATAAATAATGCTGGGAAACAATCTCCAAATCACGTAATACAATTTTTAACTATCGTATCAAAGAACTTCGAATCCTCGGTTGTACACTAATTCCTTTAAATTCAGATTCTGTTATCTATAATGCTGTAATTTTAATTGAATAGCATAACGCAGCACAATCATCCTGTTTTCATTCATTTTCATTTGTAAGGAGCTGGTGTTCCACAGTGTTAATTGCATAGATTACAGACATTGTAACAGGCTTCCTATATACCCAGCAGCTTAAAATATTACAGATATGAATAGCAAGTGACAGTCAAAAATCATCTAAACTTGTCGCTGTATAGCCTTCAAAATACAGGGTATCTGAGAATTGTGGGACACATTTCAAAAATTAATAAAAAAAAATCTAATAAAGTTACAACTACGGTTTTTTTAAATGAGAGAGCAAATAAAATATATTTCAGATAGGTAACATGGCGTTACGGCGTTCTAAATTTTAACAGCGAGAGAAATCCGTACGGGATGGCTAACGATCTGCAGAAGCTGATGCGCGTTTTCTGGTTTCCTTTTTTAATTTTTCTTGAATATCTCAAAAGCTATTCAGTTTTCACACTATATGTGAATTAAGAAATTAAAGAGCGTAACATTCCCTACAAATACATGCTTTTACTTTTCTTCTAGATTTAATATTTTTGTAGATAATGCCTCGGATAATGTCTCTCAAAAATGGCAGATTTTCAATAATTTACGGCCATCTTAACCATCGTAACGTCACGTTTCCTTTCCGAAAATAAACTTATTGAAATGAGCTCGCATTTATAAAAAACGTAGTTATAACATTAATAGGATTATTTTTATCAATTTTTAAAATATGCCCCACAATTCTCGGACACCCTGTATTTCTTTTCAATCTACTAGTCTGAATATAATCTGAACCATATCAACTGGCATCCATTTAATGGAGAAGTATGTTATGGGCCATTTATATTATGTCGAAATTCAGAAATTTACATAAAAAAGAACTCTACATAACTATTTATAACAAACTTAACAAATTCGTGGGTCGCATATAGCCAAAGACATATATCTTTGATGCCCAATAAACATAATGGTGTGTAAAAAAATTTAATACATATTTCGTAGCTTAATTTATAAAATTTCGAATTTCACATTTTTATTAGCAACGAACCGAAACATTCGCCAATGACCGATTACTAATCCCCCATTCACCATAGCAGTGAATATTTTAATAGCTGATTATTATGCATAGAAGCACGCAATCGGTAATATACAACCAGGCCATATGTATTTTACAGCTGTGGCTGAATGGAATGAAATGAATGGCATTATACCGCGACTAAAGTGAAGTAACTTTAATATTTTTTACACTCACTCACTCTAACCTTGAACTCAAAGCCAAAAGCGAGCTGTTTTTACGCTCTTTTCTCAGGATTTTTTTACTTTCTCGTATACGAAGTATGCAAAGAGAAAGTATTGCAATCGTCAAAAAATTCGAACTCGAGATTTCGACGAATCTCCACGTTTTAGACCTCCCTGAGTCCGAAAAACACAATTTTGGAATTATGTCTGTCTCTGTGTGTGTCTGTCTGTGAACACGATAACTCGAAAACTATTAGCGCTACGGGGATGAAATTTGGTATGTGGTCTTAACACATAGTTTGTAGGTTTCTATCAAATTTTGGACAAAATCCGTCAACGGGAAATCTGTATGTCCGAAGTCATGTGAACACTATAACTCAAAAACTTGAATAGCTAGATGGATGAAATTTGGTACACAGTTTTATCGTCATGAATGTAGGTCCGTATAAAAGTTTGGGCAAAATCCGTCAACGGGTTGACTGTCTGTCGGTCTGTATAATTTACTATTGAAATCAATCCGCTGTCTCCACGCGGATGCGTACGTCTGTGCTCGCGAAAGGAGCGATTACGTCAGTTTGTCCTTGAGACGACAAGAGTGAAACCTAGCAGTGTGCGACAGATGCGTTTTAATCGGTACGCATCTCTTTGAATTCTTTGCCTAGATATTTTTCAATCACTATAATGAAAAATCTTCTGATAGTCATTGGATTCTGGATAACAGTCGTTTCGAATTTTTTTAGCCACGCGGGGGAAGTAGAAACGGCACCTTTTGGGGGAAGTATACGAGAAAGTTTAGGGGAGAAAACTCCCGCTGGTTGTATCTGTATGTCTCATTTGCCAGCCAGATTTCAAAACACTCGGAAACTTGCATACGAAATTATCCTTTGAAGTACTTATCGGTGCAAGAAATTATTTACACTTATGGAAGGAAATAAGTCTCCTTTTAGATCCATAAATACTGGCATTCAACTGGGTCAATTATGAAAGTCATCACCGCGAACTGGATATCCTTTGAAGTAGGAAAGATGACAGTAGAGAAAAGATGCCAAGAGCCAACTTTACCATTGCTATTTTTCATTCTGAAACTTCGAAAGAAACATTCGGTTCTATAAAAATTGATTCCCCCCCTAACATATACATAGACCTTGTTTAAATGGCCCGTTACATCACTGTGTATTAGTATTTCGCAGAAATAACACCAATATTAGATGTTGTTCTAAGTATTAAATATAAAAAATTCACAAAATATTTAATAAGCCTACTGGTTGGAAATCGAAAACATAAAAAAGTGCTGTAAAACGTGAAAAAAAAGAAAGAAACCAAGATGTGGTAAGCTTTAGAAGGCAATCATTCTGGTTAAGTAGCTCTAAATGATTGATTAACGACGCAAAAGAGGAAAGCAGAAAAAAATAAAAGTCTTTCAAGCATGCTTTCGTCACGTTTCACGGTTGCGGTTCCGTGAAAGATTTTCTTTTTTCTCTACCGATTTTCTTTATCTTTCCTAGACAAAAAGAAATCTAAATTTATTTTTTTAGACAAAATCTGTTAAAATTGTATTTAGAGTGTTTTAAAATTGATATATTCTATTATGTTGATGTATTAGCATAATAGTCTTACTCCTGTATAACTACACTAAAGTTGCACTATTTATTTTAGAATAAAAATTCGATTCTACTTGTTTACAAGAGCTTTCAATGTTCATTAAAGTTCTTAAATGAATTTTCTAATAAAAAGTGCATAAAAGATATTTAAATATTTGAGATGTTACACTAAACGGAATAACTCAAAATATTCTATAAAGATATAATTAATTCTTTTTAGTATGTGCTGCTGAATGAATGGAATTAATCAAATTCTTGTGTTTATAAAAAAAAAATTAAACAAGCTTTCTTAACTAATTACAATTATCAGACTTGCTGACTAATCTTCTACATATTATGTTTCAGATATTATTTACAAGTTTCATTTGAAATATAGCAAGAAAATCAAAGTTAATCAAACTACAAAAGTGGTCCTTCTCAAGCAAGAAGAAAACAATGTCCTTTGAAAATTTAATTTATCTTTTACTATATAGTATGACAGAACAATTATCAAACCATTCTATATATTATTCTCTTCCGTTTCTTCGAAGCCAATTGAAAGTTGAAACCTTTCCCAGTAACTTAAAAATACTCGAGTCATTATTAGAAATTTCAATCAACACCCTGCTTCAGCTAATTATTTTTAAATCAAATCACATCAACAATGCAGTCTTAGGTGCGGTCTATTAACAAGTAAATGTTCTTGCCAACGTATTTCTTTGTGCCATTTTTAACCCTTAAAAGCTCAATTTTTAAAAAATACTTTAAAAAATCTTATTTTGTTTTAGTTTGGTTTATGGCTAAAAAACAGTTTGTTACCAACTGACAACACTGAGATTTATTTCAAAAAACATTTCCTTGATTAAATTTTATAATTTTAAGCACAGATGAATTTTAATAAATAATAATACGGATAAGGAATTTTCATCAACACTGTAGAATAAAATATGATATTCTCAAGCATACAAACAAAGCAAAATAGATGCATCTGCAAGTGAAAAACATCAATTTATTTTTTTGTCAGCACTCACGCTGCCATCTTAGTTGTAAATTGAGTTATTAAATTTTTCAATATGTATCACATTCGAAAAGAACAGGCATTAAAGCTCATTCTTATTCTCAAAATTTCAGAAGACAAAATTGGGCATGATGCTTAAAGGCAACACTGGACATACAAGGGTTGGAACTTCATAAACAGTTCCTTATTTTTTAGTACAAATTATATTTCACTGACGAAATTATTTCGTTTCAATTAAATAAAAAGGATAATTTTGCATTTTTTGAAACTATTTCCGGCACATAATGATAATTTTCCCCGTAAGAAGGCGATAACATATAAATTTTTCAGGTTCCAGAAAATAATGACCAGAAATTATTGTTATTATTTTTTGGTTCCAATTAAATAGTACTATTCCTTTTTTCACTGGCCTCATACTCTTCTCTTTGGTAATGCAATGTATCAACAGAAATAATGCCATTCGAGGGTAAATACTTCTTATTTCTGATTATTTTAATAATTGAAGAGAAAAAAATCGCTCATCTTTATTTTAATGTACCCCATAAAAGAGATTTATCTGCAAATCTTTTTTTCTTCTTATATTTTATACAGTGTATATTAATACACCAAATCTTTTTTTAATAAATGTAATTTCCAACGCATTTTGTTGAAAACGAGAACTCCGAACCTATGAAGCCCGACGAGAGTCCTCGAATAAGTGCGATCATTGTGCGTCGTGGCGGGTTAATAAAGCCAAAGTATAATTTGCGTGTATTCGTAATTCACAGGAAATGGCTTCCACGCAACTAGCTTAATCTCGAATGAAACAAATAGAGGGTGAAAGTACTATTATTTATGTATAATTTAGAACAATAATATTTATTACAAAAAAGAAGTAGATAATAAAAATTAATGACAGCGATTGAAGTAGCAGGAAAAAAAATCATTTGCAAATTTAAAATTGGTAAGCTTATGTCGAAAAAGCGGAATTTGGAAGAAGTTTTATCGGATTTATTTTACAGAAATTCTTGTTAAACTTATCGATAGCTTGAGAAGTTTATGGTAAACATTCTTCGCAAGAAATAAGCTGACTTTCCTTTTTTTAGCATATCATCAAAAGCATTTTACCACAGTTTAAATTAAACTTCATTGTTATAAGCAGAACACCACAGGACCACATGAGTTGGAAGGGAAAGAAAACGGAAAAAAGTTCACAATGTTATTGACTTCAAAGTAAAAGACTCACGAGTTCCCAATACATCCATTCATTTTTTATTTATTTTTCCATTTATAAAATTAATTTTAAATACAGACAATTTATCAATGTAATTTATCTTTCAACAGAGTGAATTTAAGTCATCGAATAAGAAATAAGGATAAAATTAACTCTTATAATTAAAAAAAATATTATATGAATGACAGATATTACTTCCTCCGTTGGCATAATCCAGTCAAAATTGTGTCACGTGGATTTTAACATATATATGAAATGTATCATAAAAGGATAATATCGTAACTAATTTCATTGTTATTTCTAAATATTACAAACATTAATTATGTGACTAGCTAATAAATGAAAAAATCATGTTATCAATTTATTGATTGGATAAATTTTTATTCAATTAAATGTTGCAATATAGAGGAAAAATAGGCGAAAACAATCAGATAAACATCTTTTTGGTCTTTTTCAACTCTTTAATTATAAGAAATACCCACATAATGAAAAATCGCTTTAAGTGTCTGTTAATTGTATTTATTTTATCTTTCAATATAAAGTTATTTGTAGTTTCATTAATATTTTGCTCATATGATAAGCCAAGGTTATTACTTACGCCATTAAACCATAAAGGGAATAAAGTATATCTGTGATATTTCTAGATACGTATCCATCATTATCGTGAAGAAATTTATAAAGATTTCCATAATTTTATTGCTATTCTAACACCTAAAATCTTTCGAAACCTTAGCCTCAATAATTAATATTAATCTTCCGCTAACATTTATCTCGAAATCTTATTAACGCTCATATTTAGGATTAATAGAATAAAAAGAATTAAAATATTTTCTTCAGATTTGCATGTTTAATCTACTTTTTTTAAACCGTTTAATATTAGAACAATATTAATTTTTCATGATAATACCAGATAATTTATAATTTAAAAATTGCTTCTGTAATTTTTAAAAAGTGAGAAAAATACCTTTCGGAAGTAATAAAATGAATGAATATTCTATTACTTTCAAGCTGGTGCGTTATATTGAACTGAAAAGAAAATACACATATTAAAAGAATTTTAAGGAGGAGCATAAAAGTAATTTTTCAAAACTATGTCCGTTTTAAATTTTCGGAACTAATCTAAACAGCATGACATGAAACTAAATTCAGAGCAATCTAGATTAAAGAGAATTCCTCCTCTTATGTTCATGTTTGGGGATTCAGCTTCTTCTTTTGTCCCCCTACTTCTTCTTTATTTTTCTCACTTCATAGGAAACTTGAAATATTTAAGAGCTGCGGCGACAATTTAAATAAAAGGAGGTTGAGTTAAGAATATGCTTCTTTTCAGAATGTGGGTGAAATTAAAAACTGCTATTCTTTCAGAACTCAGTCTAGAAGCCACTTATTTCAATCGCAAATACTGAAATAATTCAACCACGGATATGGGAAAGTTACGTGATTTTAATTTAAAACCACCGGTCGAAAATTTAGAAGAGCGTATTTATGTTATCAAACTGAAATTAACAGAGAGAATGAGCTTATATTATAACCAGGCACGCAATTTGAGGTCGTAAAATGTGATAAAAAATCTTTTGAAAAGTCTTGAAGCGAGTAAACATGCAAGCAGAAACGATACCATATACATTGAACAGAAATTGACTAAATTAAAAAAAGCATCAAGGAGAAGTATAAAAAGAATATATTGAGCTCAAAACTCTAAAAACTCTGATTTAAAGTTAACGACATTGTGATGCTCATTCTTAGGGCTTCTGTTAAAGAAACTTTTTTTTCTTAGCAGAAGACCTGAAAAATTTGAATGTTGCAAATGATATTTTCATAGTAAAATTTATCTAAAAACACTTTTCTTTCAGTAAAGTTGCTAAAATTACACAAATTGGTTCCTTTAGAACATAAATAAAAGACCTATATGTGTTACAAATATCATAATTAATACAATGATAAAAAAATAAACCTAGATTAAGCGTTTATTTACAAGGGCAAATAAAAAATGCGGAAACACTGTGCTGCGTTTATTACAGATGGGATTAAATAAATATTTGCATTTAATTCAAATATTTTGAATCTATGGAATTGAACAAATTTCATATCTACAATTTTCGAATCTTTTTAATTTAAAGTTTCTTTTTCCATCTGTTTATTGAATTATTTAAGTATTTCAGATAAGAACTCTAGTTCATTACTGGTCACCAATGGCAATAATAAGAATAAAACAATTCCAGTATTAGGCATTCTATAGAGTGATACTGGTAATGGATACTTTTAATGATTTATATCCTAACAGTACTTAACCCTGATTTAAGTGAAAAGTATGTTTATGTCTTCGTAATATGACAGTATGAGGGTATTGACAAGAATTCGAAGAACATAATTCCTACAGCTTGCAAAGAGGGCCGCGTTGGCCTAGTGGTAATATCTCGATATCTAGGTTTCTGGGTTCCAGGTCTGGAACCTAGTTCTACTGAAGATCCACCGTGTATGGGGCCTGTTGCGCATTAAATCATAACTAGTGGTCAAATGTCTTAGTGCTAGTGTGGTGCGGAAAGATGGATAGGGGGAGCCGGTTCAGGTGTCGTCCTAGTCATCTGACCGCGGTTCAGAATTACGAGGTCCTTTCCAAAATAGCTGTCGTATTACATTGTCGTTCCAAACGGGACGATAATGTAACCAAAACTAAAACCGACATTAAAAAGTAGGTGGATGTCGATGGGCAAAATCAGTTTTCAATTATTAATTAATTTTTTTTTCTTTCTACGGTTATTCGTACCGATTCTCATATAATGATAAAACATAAAATTTAAAAGTTGTCGGTAATTTAAATAGTGATATAACGCGTTAAATTGTTTTCTTTCATAATATCAAATTACCTCTGGCTTCAAGTGTTTGGATTGCCGAGGGTGTTTTATTCTTGATACCAATTCCCTAAAAATTAATTATGTATTTTTTCTTCTAGATTTCATATTTTTCACAAATAATGGCGCCGATAATGGCTCTCAAAAATGGCAGAGTTTCAATAATTTACGGCCACTTTGAAAATATTTAGATAGATTTATGTCAATAGAAATTTGTAGCTTTTCAATAATGGTCTAAATTTTATCCGTATATGTAAGTCCCAAGCATAATTAATTCTTTCTTCAAGGGAAATATATCATAATAAAAACAGTTTATCCCTCTCAAAAATAAACTTCTTTCCCTATGTAATAAGCAGAGTCAATTTATTCATTTTTTAAACTTTTCTGAACTTTTGTGTTTTTTTCTTCATAAAATGTGTTAGCCATAACCGTAAATCCTTTACTGAAATTTTAACTGCACTCTTGAAACTGGAAGTTTATGGTATTTTTTGCGTGATTGCAAAAAGTAATAAATATTCTTTATTTCGTTGCAATTGTTCAGATATACCCAATTTAACAGTTGTGAAAATATTTCTAGATATACGATTTTTATTTAGAAAGCTATATTTTGTCTTTGTTTCATTATCATATTTAAGCAACAGGCAGCAGCCGGTGCATTTTAATGTTTTTTGTATCGTAGGTTTAGTTCTTTATTAAATGCATGCTAATAAAATAACTAACTCAGCATTTAAATTATTCAAAAATAAACAATCTTGGATACTCCATTTTGTACATTTCCCTTGTTGCATTTAAAGTTTCAATGATAAACCTTGTATAAGAATGTAAAAACAAGTATTTTATGCTTTGAAACCAAAATTTCAAAAGGTAAGATAAATAAATAAATTTCTTTTTTCAGTAATTCTTGATCAAATTCTTTCCAAAGAAAAACAAATAGCCCTTTTC
Organism: Araneus ventricosus; assembly: GCA_013235015.1. Lineage (NCBI taxonomy): Eukaryota > Metazoa > Arthropoda > Arachnida > Araneae > Araneidae > Araneus > Araneus ventricosus. The sequence goes on along the minus strand of BGPR01005204.1, from coordinate 77,339 downwards.
AGACGAAAATTTTCTATAGTATACAAAAGGTTTTTGTGTAACAATAACAATGTAGGTAGAGTATTGCCTCTTGAGATAAATTTAAATGTCCGATAATTTATGAATAAGTAGGTGGAAATATAATGAAGTCAAACTCGTTCCCAAGATTTAAAGATAGAAAGATAGTTTAACACTGAATTGTCATTCAGAAATGTTCCATTTTTAAATTTTGCAGTTTCAACTGAAATGGATTTTAAACTTCAGCTGTGCATTTTCTCAAATTATTTATTAATAGAATTAATTTTAACTTAGATAGAATTGGTCATTTTTAGTAGTTGATAAGGAACATTGAGGGGCAGATAGATACAGAATATACGATTCTCTATTAAAAAGCATTATTTATCTTTTTAATGATACCAATTTAATTGCCTTACAATTTCTTCTTAAATTTTTATGAAAATTCATTTGAATTTTAATTCTAATAATGCTTTCTGTTTCTGTAATCAAATTCAAACCAGATTTAGAGCTTCTTCACGTGTTTTTGCCACTGTTAAAGTTATAAAAGTGTAAAAATGTTGACTTCTTTTTACCTTAACCAGAATTTTTACATTAACTAAGCAGAATTTTTACTTCCTTTATTTGTTGCTTGTACACACTTTAATAAGCACGCATACCAGTCACAGTAACTTTAATAACTCATTCTATGAGAATTTTCCTTTACATTTTGTATAAATGTTTAAATGATCTTAAGTAGGGTGTAAATTTATTCAAAGTATACAAATTGATAAAATAAATTCCTTTGTTACCATATCCCATTTATGAAAATAATTAAAAATTTTATTAACTGCACGCTGTTGGCGCGACACGAAATTTATTTAATCAATATGTTTTACAAAATTCTTTCTTGTAGTTATTTGTGTAATTTTCTATATTTTACCTGTAATTCTTTTCACTCGAATTGAAATCAATGTATCTTTTTCTGTACTTTACACGTGAAGCGACTTTCACACTCAGGGTATTCTTGTGTTTGTAAAAGCAGCATTTTATTGTCATAATTTCTAAGCAAAATAAAATAAACAAATGCACATTAAGCTGCAGCAATCGTATTTCGCAAATTATTTTGCAAATAGAAGGAAAGAATAGAAGGTATTAGGAAAAGCAAATTTTGTCACAAATCACGTGAACGTAATGGGATCAATGCTTCCTTTCATTATAGAGTGCGCGTATTTCAATTAAACCGCAGCAATTGTATTTCGTAAATTATTTTTTAAATAGAAGGAAAGGCGGAATTAGTAAAAGCAAATTTTATCATAAATTAAGTAAAATTATTGGCTAAATTCTTCCTTTCATTATGGAATGTGTTTGTTGCAAATAATAAAGCACCTATATATAGTAACATCATGGTTTTAGTCTGTGCTTTTATTTAAAGAACGCTTCGAATTTTCAGACGGACAACAAAGGTCTTACTAACAATTTCATATAGAGTTCAGCTTTTTTTTTCAATAATATTTTGTAACAAAATCTCTGTAATTCATTCTCTTTCTCATAAATCTGAATTTTTTTTTGCACAAAACTGTTTCTGTGTATCTCATTTATTTCCAGTATAAAATGAACACGTAATAGCATTTCACTTCATCCAGTGTTCCAAATAAATACAGCATGAAAGAAAATTCGGCTATTTTTTCTGCCTCAATTTTTCTTCTGTTAACAGGTCTTTGCAGTTCCTTGATTTAATTTTCTACAGAGAATTCTTTTGATCGTGAACAATATATCTTCTTTTTAAACTTCAATGTGAAAGAAAAAAGGGCATCTTTCTTCCTCGAGTAAAATAGACAGTCCTCCGGCAAATTCGGGTCAGCAGTGAATTATGCTTCGCATTTCGTGATTTTACTTTTTCTTCGCTTTTACCGTGACGTATCTTTTTCAAAGGCAGCCTTAATTGAAAAAAAATCCTACACATAAAAAGATTTTGAAACTAGTTCTTGTGAAAAATTACGAAGTAAGAAAAAATAATCCCCGTATTTATTTTCTCAAGTTGTTTTTCACTTGAACTTCAAGGAAAATACATTTTTGTCTGAGCAAAAATATCTACTGTTTGCAGATTGATTCTTTATGAATGGCCAGCTCTAGTAGTCTATTTAAAAAAATAAATGTTGGCAAGGAAACATTTGTAAACCAGAAGTATAGTAGTTTGTAGAAGTTTATTATGAATGAGTCCATAGAGGTTACTGTTCATTATTCAAAGAAAATAGTAGTGATTTCCAAGATTAAATTTCCTCTAGATGTCTTGGTCAGGCAATAAAAAAAAGATTTTTCTGTTTCATAAATCTTCATCATATGACATTGTTAGATTGCAAAAATTGCATCGACATCTTTTTTCGGTTTTGTCAGTATTTTTAATTAATTTAATTCTTCGCCACCAAAGTTTATTTCTTCTCTTGTGGCAACTTTGGCAAATTTTGAAATTCAAACGATAATTTTTAGCCGTTTCTTTAAATTTCTAAATTTTTCTTAATTATTTACTTTGTTTTCGATTTAAATAGTAATTGTCTCAACTTTTACTGTTGTTTCCATTAAGGTTTCAACTTTATTAATTTTTAAATTCAAATTTTGAAACGGGATTATTTCTTCGCCATCTTGTTTTCGCGTAAGAATTTGGCGTAATCAGGTTTTGGGCGTCTGTATCTGGAATCGTTTTCCGTTACGATTTGAACTTATTTTGTGATGGGCTGAACGTGCGGTTGGTGTTTTTGCGGCTGCGGGCCTCAGGGCCTTTTAGGCCTCTGGGGGGCCTTTTAGTTCTTTTTGTCTTCTGAAGAATGGAAAGGTGTGGTGGTAATCTGCAGCGTCATTTTTTGTTTGAAAAAAGAAATTTCCTACAAGTCGTGTCCTTTGAAAGATCAGCCATAAAAAATTCTGGCGAAAAAATCGCAACTGAATTCTTGTGCGGTATGGGACGTCAGCCAATATATGTGATCTAAAAAAAATACAGGCGTGTAAGCCTTCAACGTTTTTCTTCAGTGCTTCTTTTCGACATGGATCATCGCCAATAATGTTATTGTGCAAATATTAATGTGAGAAGCATGACAGCCAACAAACTGGATAAATATCAGTGCGTCCTAATCTTCAGTATTATTGGGCAACATAAGGCCTATTACGTATACTTCAAATAATTTGATTTCACGTTGCAACTTCTGGTCTGACGGAAAAATACGCGATTTCACCTGTTTTTTCATTCTAGCTCTAAAAATTTATGGAGCTAAAAATTTCTTTATATGAAAAAATTTAGTTTTTGATGGTAGCGCTATTGTCTTTTGTTTCTTTTAAAAAAGCTGCAGCTATTTCAATTTGTGATTTTATGTGAATTGTTCTTTAGTCATTTTGGTGTGCATCTTTATCAAATTATTTCATTTGTAAAATCATGGCAGTTAATCTATCTTTACAATTATTAAATAAACAAAAAATTTTAAAATTATAGTTCGATTCTGTTTTAATATCTCTAATTTGATTTCACAAATTGCATTGTACTACCACTATATGCAAAATGACTTAATTTAGTAGTTAGGTTTTTCAGGTCTGCAAAGGTAGGTGGTATATGAGTATTGCTAGAACAGCTAATCATTGAGTTATATTTTTCAGTACCCAAAATTGATTTGTTAATTGATATCCATATATATATATATATTAAATAGACTAAATTTTAACATAGGGTACCTGTTTTGTTTTAACGTTTTAATTTAATCCTAGCTACCCCATCCAATAGACATGCCTCATGAAAAATATATTTTTATGTTTTAGACCCAAAATATAGAGTTAACCATTAACTAAATGTTAATAAAAGGAGAAAGAAATTTAATGAGCTGATTCGGTCAGTTTTAACATTTTTTTTTGAAATTTAGAAAATTTCGTTCTGTTTGTTTTCTTATAATTAATGAAGAATTTATCTTGGGATCTTACCTCATGTGTTTCTGATATTCTACCTCATGTAGGTAAGAAACTCATTGTTCCAGAATCTCCGAAATACATTTTTAATCAAAGAAATAAATTTTTATAGTATAGGATTAAATTGTATATTAACATCTTTTTCTTAAGCTATGCTATGGATTATTTGAAAATCGAGTAAGATGAAGCGAATAACACTTTTCCATAAACCAACTTTGAAACTCTTCTACAATACAAAAAAGTTAGAGCACTTAATCTATGTGAAGCGTAACAGGCACCAATCCCACATACATTTTTTTTCTGTTTATGGATTCTTACTTGTGACCCCCCACGATGTCCTCTTATACTTACATGGTCACGTGATAAATATTTAGAGACCAGCGTCAATCCCAATTTTAAATCCATTTCCTTTTCTTAACGTTGTTATTGAAATAATTGGGATTTTTTTTTGCAATTTTCTTTGGTAAAACATTTCAAGTTATTACATTATAAAGCTAATGAGATATTTTTGAATTCTTTTAATATTTTCTTAAATTATATTTTTTTTCTATACTATCATCTTCAATTTACATTTGAATTATCCCCGTCCTTTAGCATTATTAAAGTAAAACTGTTTGAAATTGTGTTTCCATTATTTGAATTTATAAATTTTAGACAGTTATTTTTGTCTTAAATTATATTTTAAATGTTAATTAACAAATGTCTTAACAATTTGTTTAAAAGACTCTGCGAAAGAACGAAGTAGCATTTTGAAACCTTATATTTGAATTTTGGCATACTACGCCTTCAATAATTCAGGATATTTAAATGGAAATTAGAAAAACCTTTTCTATTAATTATCCTTTCTTTTCTCCTGTCTCGCTGTTGTTCATCTTTAAGTGAACCACTTAAAGATAAACAACAGCGACTATTTTCTACGACAAATGTTTGCTGTAAAGTATGTAAACACAGAGTCATATGTTAAGTGACAAGCCAAAGCGTGCTTTGTCATGCTTTGTAGTATCTAGTAACATGTTTGCGTGTGTTATACAATTATTCATGTCATCTAAACACCTTTACATTGATAAACATGAGAATTTTCTTTATTTTTTATACGCAAAAAAAGTATTTCATTCTTTTCCGTTGCCAGTTTTGCCAGGATAGTGTTCTACAAGGTATCGCGAATGTCAGTAACTTTGATAATAAACACACGTTTCTGACTGCTGGAGTTTATGTTGAATTAAGAAATGGTCCCTTTAAAGTAGAAAGTACATTGAAGTAACTTTTTTGCTGATAGAAAGGTAAGCATTTACTTTTAGAGAGATTCCTTCCTACATGCAAACTGCGAGAGAAAAATTGAATAAATTTTATAGTTACCTTTACATTTTATTAATGTTTGGATGAAGTTATACATCCGAGAACAAACTCCCATTTGATGCATTTCGAATGAACCGCTGCATATTGCACGCTAAGAAGTATACCCCTATAAACAGAGGAATGGGATACATTTTGGGTGGTGCAGATGTAAAAGCATTGCGCATTTGGTTTAATGAAATTCGTGAAACAAATTTGCTTATCCTCAAATCACTGTATAGATAGTTTTACTCACCATGTATCAGCTGATCTGGAATGATTAGAGAAAATATAATCAGTGAAGAGAAGAACGTCAATGCCCGAGACATAGCCGCTCCATTGACTTGACGTTGACTTGAATAGGGGACATAGCCCTTTTCTTTTTTTCTTCAGTGGCTGAATTTTTAAAAGGAGGTTTGTAAATTTTATTTACTCCATTTTTTACTCCATTATCAGTATTATGATTATTAATCTCATTTGCAAACAGTTATTCAATTAGCAGTGAACTTTTATTTTACGGTTTTAGTTTTTGTTTTTTGAAACTGCTTATAAGAGTGTGATCTTACACAAAAGTGAATTCAATTCCAATGTGTTGAAAAAATTACTCTTAAGTGGTGAATTATATTATATCATGATTAATTTTGGGGGAAAAAAGTTGCGTTAGAAATTTTTCATCTTCTTGGGTATTGTAACTATCTAATTTCATCCATGTCTAATATTTTACATCAATTTGATTATTTGTCCAAATTATTACTAAACATTTGGTTTACTTAACTTATTTCACTAAAAAACGTTTAGGACACTTTAATTTTGCAATAATTTCTTAGAAATTTTGATCTCCCTTTTCGCAAAGAATCATTTCGCGTTTGGTTTTATCCAATGAATACTTTAGAAAGAGTAGTCATTTAAAAATGATAACAAGTTTAAATGCAAATTAATTAATCTAACCGCACTTATTACATAATATGATTAAGCTTCAGTCGCACAAATATTTTTAACGCACACTGAATAACTTTCTGATCTTGAAGCGTAAAATAGGTTCTGGTCTGAGTGTCTCTCCGTAATTAAAGCCCAGAACTCTGATAATTATACATCTTGCTATGTGAATTTTGTCTCCAGAAATTTCAGGGTAGTGCGCTCCTCCATTACTCCTTCATATCCATGCGACATAGAAGTTTGATTCTTCATTTGAAAACTCTTTCGGATGAGAAGGCAGGCGAAAATTGCTTTTCCTGCTTACATAATCCGCTGTTAAGTGCTGATGTAATCTCAGATTCATGAATCGTTTTCACCGTTCCTGAAAAATTAGTCTAAAATTAAGCTGTGATAATACAAGGTGACCGAGAACTGTGGGACACATTTCTTCATTTTCTTCAGATAAGTAACTCGGCGTTACTTATCTGAAGAGAGTTTTCTACAGAGAGAGAATTCCGTACGCAATGGCTACCGATCGGCAGAAGCCGACTCTCATTTTCTGGTTTCAATTTTTATAGATTTTTCGTGAATATCTCAAAAAAATATTCAGTTCTCACACTACATATGAATTAACAAATTAAAGAGCGTAAAATTCCCTAAAATACAATCTTTATTTTCCTTCTAGATTTCATATTTTCGCAAATAATGGTGTAGATAATGGCTCTCAAAAATGGCAGATTTTCAATAATTTACGGCCACCTAGACCACCGTAACGGCGCGTTTCCTATCTATAAAAAACTTTTTGAAATGCACTCTCATTAAAAAAAACGTAGTTCTAACATTATTAGTTTATTTTTCTATTAATTTTTGAAATGTGTCCCAGAATTCTCGGCCACACTGCAAAATAAAAAAAGAAGCATGACGACAATAATATAGTGAAATATGAATACGGCTTAAATGCTGATACGAGCATATTTAATACAGTTGGAGAGTTTAATAATTGAAAATAGAAATAAAACTTTATTCTATGATTGGAAAAAATAGAGATTCATATACTGCTAAAATAAAATAAACAAAAAAATATTATCATTAACGAAATTTAGTCTTAATTAGTTAATTAAAAATGAAGTTCTAAGGTTTGGTTTGGTTTTGGTTTATTGGCGCAAGAGCCATTTGTTGACTATACTGCGCCAGACAAATGTCACATTCACGTCAATGTAAAATTCTAAAATCATATTTGAAACAAACGATGTCTAAAAGAGCAGTGAAAAATACTCATAAATTATTACAAATGGTAGAAATACAATGATTATGGTAGAAGAACAAAACCTAGTCTAAATCAGAGGATAAAATCCAATGGATTTTAAAAATGAAAAAACTTGATTGTGCGGGGTAAAACCAACTAGTGCAGGTAAGGTAACTGAAGTCGTCTGAAAGAAATGCTGACGTTGCAAATTGAACAATGGGCATTCTATCAGAATGTGGAAAACGGATGTGGTGCAATCACAGTTCGGGCACGTAGGAGGCACTTCTCCGAGTAGCAAATGTCGATGTGTAAATCGCGTATGACCAATACGCAGGCGCGTTAAAAGAGTATCCCTTTTCCTGTTATTAAAGGTTATGAAGTTCTAAGAAAAGACTGTTTTCTCACACCTTTTACATCGACAAGGGTTATCACAAGACAGAAAAGTACTTGCAAGCATGTGAAATATGGAAAGAAGTTACTTCCCCAAAATTTGTCCTAATTAGGCAAATGTTGGTAAATATATATATTAGTCAAATTTTGCAAATAAGAAACTATGCTATATAATAAGTCAGATATAATTAGTACATTTTACCTTGAGTTCTCCCTACAATATAAATCCAAGAAAGAATGATGAGCAGAAATAGCTTTCTTAACGAAGGAAATATCTAAAACTAAATTTCTAAATAAGCTATGGGTGTTGTATGCATTTTTCAAAGTTTTGTTTCCACCGACTCGGCTCAAGCTTTACACCCATTCGGTAACGTAGGTCGGTTTAGGATGCATAAAAATAACACTAAGTACTACTCGATTAATATAGTAGTGTAATTAATAATTTTACCATTAATAATTATATATGTGTCGCTAATTTTCAATTTTCTTATCATGCAGAAATCAAGGCCATCCTTAAAATATGTAGATAAACTTCATTATCAGACTATGAAGATACATTGCAATTTATGTTTTTATTTTACAATGCAGTTTAGGTTTTTTTCACAAACTTTTATTTTCTCAGAATGAATGTTTTTAAATATGGCAGGTGAAAGATTATATCTTCGAAGTTATAGTAAAATGCTCAAAGTCTGTTTGATCGAATAAGAGATGTCTGGAGAATTTTCGTTCAAATACCGCGATTTCTCTTTGAACTACCTGGAATTAATCCTTTAGTATGTTAGAGGAAATTTGAGAATGTCAAAAAAAGAAATGTTATTAGATAAAATTTTATTTCCAGGGATTCTAATCTCGTAAGAATATAAATTCTTTTGCCATTTTGATCAGTAATGTTACTATAGAGCAATTTTTTTTCAAATGGAATTCAGCGAAAGTTACGTAAAAAAACTCATAGCTATGCTAATTGAGCAACGAATTGTTAATTGCAAATCCAGCAACTATCTCTTGCAACTGCGCTTTCATCTCTTAAATTTAAATTTTATATAAAATGCATTGCTTGAAGATTAAGGATAAATGATTTATCATCTCAAAACTACATAATTTATGTTCAAAAATAAATGCTTTAAAATAAGTGCAACGAGTAATGCATAAAAAATTTCTTTTGTTAATCTACAAAAGGATTGCTGTCGCTTCAGATTGTAATATCAACAACTGCTTTATGGATATAATATTTGGAAATGAGAGGATTTTTTCTGATTGCCTATAATTTTTTTTCTTTTGTCCTCTGATAATTCCAGTTAGATGTATTTAAATTTATTGTTGCATTTCATCAGAAATATTAATCTTTTCATACAACTGTTAAACTTTATTTTCGGCTTTTAAATATGAAGCAGTGAGTTCAACCATAGGAAGGCATATTCATAGAAAAATCTGATTTATATTTAACCCTCTCACACCGAGCGAGGCGCTCCTGAGGGGTCTAAAGATTTTCAGTCAACAGCGACGAAGCCGGTCTGAGGCGGTTGACTTTTTTTTTGAGTGTAGGTGAAGTTCTGAGATCGCTTAGAAGATAAACGCAGTAGGGGGTCCAATTATCTTTGCCAACTACAGCGCATTTCCCTGCGCCTTAAGGGAAGGTTATAGCAGGAGGTGGGGTGGTCGTGTAAATGGCTACCCAGGTTTGGAGAGTCCAATTCATGTCGCTTCCTCTCAAAAACTCCGGGTTTTAAACGAGCTAGAAGAAAAATTCTCCTCGGAATTAAAGAGATAATACGGCAAAATAAACAGATAAACCTGAAACTAATAATATATAGTGTGTAAATATAAAATAATTTTTTTAATATATTTTGTGTCATGTCAATGTTTTTTCAAAATAATAAAAACTAGAACTTTTGGAATTTACCTTGGTAAAATCAATATAGTCTATGTCTAAGAAGGATCATATTATCATAAGATATCAAATAAATAACTTCTTTCAAGTTTTATGTCTTCAGCGCAGATGATTTTTATAATATACTAGCAGATTACCCAGCATTGTCATTTCTTTTTCAGGTCAAAATATTTTGGAAGACCGGAAATTAAAAAAAAATCTCTTATAAATAACATAATGTGTTACTTAGCTGAGGGTATATAATTCAAATTTTATTTATGAAATAAAGCATTAATTAATAGTAATTTTTTTTTTTATTTCTCATATATCGTAGTATGCAGTATTACATATATTTTGTGTATTGTTAGTCAAGTTTTAGGAGCAACTAACTATTTTAACCATAAAACCTGACAAAAAAACCTTTATGCTAATTGGTCCAGTTGTTAAATGTCTTTCAGTGACTCACCTCCACACAACCCAGAAGGGTGTGAGATAAGAGCCATTTCTCAATACTGTATTTCTCTAGATTCCCTCATTTTGCCACTAAAATGACAAAAATTAAAGTGTCTAGATCATTTAATGAAACATGTTTCGCCAAAATTGCCCCAGCCATTCTAAATAAACATTTCTGTACGTTTCATTTGTAGTTATTATCCTAATAGGTTGATTAAAAAAGATTTAACCAATCCATATTTTTAGTTTGACATGTTGAAACATGCAAGTACAGTTTCAAATTTTACGTGTATTTCGGATACATTGTGGAGCAAATTCTAACCACTATACAATTCAATATAAATATTTAAAGATACAAGTTAAAAAAATATCAATTTGTGTACAACCCCTCATCTTTTAGCTTCTCTTCGACAGGAGCTAAAATTCTTCTCGTTGTAATGCCGATATGTTTCTGAATACTAATGATATTGAACTGAATTTTTTTACGTAAGTTGCCCTATATATCTGGCTTTAAAGTTGTGAAAGAAAAATTACACTATGTTTCGCGCATGCGCAGTAAAACATTATTTACTAAAAATGCTCATAATTCCTGTAATATTCAACAATTCTTTTCCAAATTTTTAAAAAATGCTTCTCTAACATATTATCATCTTTTATGTAAGTTTCGTATATCTATCCTATTAAAATTCGAAGGTAAACAAACGTATGTATGTATGTATGTATGTCCTTCTATCTTCTCACGAACCGCCGAACGGAGAAGCGCGCGGAAGGTAACAAAAGATGGGGAATAATCCAGGGAAGCCATTTCGGCCATTTAAATATCGAAATTTTAATTAGTGAAAAAGATATTAATTAAAAACTAATTGACAACAATGCTTTTCATTGTTTCGGATACTTTATAACAATACTTTTCATTGTTGCAGCGCAATTCAAAATACATTTTATTGTTGAAGTCGTTTACTTTAAAGAACATTGTTACGACAACAATAAAAAAGTGACGCTGACAGAAATAAAAAAATTGTATTGTTGAAAGTGTATAAATTCTTTTTTTTATCCCGTGATATAACGTCCAACAAAATCATTTTAACGAAATTAAAAGGGGTATTTTGTTTCTGTAAAGTTATGTGCCGAAAGATGTAGATTAGTTATGTTAGTGATTTTAATCATTATTCATTGATTTGATCAAGTTTAAATATTTGTAGAAGCTTCTATTTTAAGCTGATATTTGGAAGTTACTATTTTTGCTTTGTTCAATTCTCGCTTTTTCCGATGCCTAAAAGAAAAAGAGGAATTACAGGGGATGTTGCCAGTAGACGGGAGGCAATTAGAAAACGTGAAAGGAGAGTTTTTGAAACTGAAGAAGAAAGAAGCCGCCGATTGCAACTATGGCACAACGTGGCCAGGACAGAAGAGTGGAAGAAACAGAAGAACAAAGAAATAGCCGATTGTCAGACATGGCACAACGTGGGCAGGAGAGAAGAGCCGAGGAAACAGAAGTACATAGAAAAGAGAATACGTTTTGGGGGGAACGTAACGTTTACGTTAGCGACAATATATGTAAAAAAATAAATCGGAGGCGGGCATATGAAAGTTAGTAATAAAAAGACTAGATTTGTGTGTGAAAGAATATTTACATTTCTTGGAGAAAGTAAGTGACAATATTTGTTGAAAAAAAACGGAGCCGGGCATATGAAAAAATATGGATCCGAAGGCCTCACGTGATCTCACTTCTCTCCGCCCGGGAATATCCCATTATTCAAGATTGCCCGTGCAACGCCGGGTCATGCAGCTAGTTATAACAGAAAACTCTTCATGTTATAAGCAAAAAACAGGCGGGAAAATTTGAGAGTTTTTAAGAAAACCTTTATATCTATCTCCCCAAATATTTGAGCTGAGTTTACGAAAATTCCTGTAAATATTATGCTCATTAAACATTACTATGTCTGAAAATTTCATATTGTTATCCGTATTCTGTGAAGCGGGGTGGGACAATCACTTTTTTGTCTTTATCAGTGTGTAGACGGTCCCCTAATTGCCCTTAGGACCGAATCTTCAATGTAAAATGTGAGTTATTGTCTATTCTTTACATGTCCGGAGTTTAAAGTCAGTCAGTTAAACCATTCTGGAGAAATTCTAAAAAATGTGAAAATCTGCAAGTGTCCAGATACTTTTGGGAATATAGTGTATGTACATACATATATCCATTAGTGTGGCCCATATTTTTTGAAGTTTTAATTTCAGTTAGCACACCCTCCATTTTTTTCTTTTTCATCCAAGGAACAATTAGAGACCTCATTTGTTCAAATCAGAGGTTCCATTCCATTCTATAACTCATGAGGGTCGACTCAACCCAATAGTTTTAGGGTCATTTGATAGACCCTGGAAAAGCGCGAATTAGATCTACGGGCATCAACTACAAGCAACCTCACCATATTTAAAAAGACAAGTTAAATGTTTAAATAGAATCAAATCAGAGGTTGGGATCACGTGCCGCATCGCTGTAGAAATGGGCCTCCGCCGGCAACTTGCCCTCAGTCTGTTCTAATCACTGTTCGAATCCATTACGAGTGCAAATATGGCTTTTAATTTGGGAAATGGTGTTCAAAATATTCATTTCATTGGTATTAAGTGTCCCCAAATTACCGGAAGCAAACTTCCATCTAACCGGCAGGTAGTATTGTTGATATTTTATAATTTACATGAGGTTAAACTGTCTCCAAGTCAAAGTGCCAAATTACAAGAGCGCGAATGCCTCATTTTTTGGGAGAAATCAAGGGTTCCTACAAAAGGGACACATCAATGTTTAGAAAAAATTACGAATATGTTCTCTTACTGGAGCAATTTTCAAGAAAGTGCCTGTCATAGGTCAGAAACTCAGAAAGTGTTTGAGCGTAGGTTTATATTAGATTTAAATAATTTGACATTTCTCATCTTAATGCTTTGGAAATTATAAAAACTGAAGAAGATAGAAAATTTTTATAGAGTCAAAGTGACCCAGAGCGTAAGGAATTGCTTTTGGGAATCGATATGAAGCTAGCAAAGCGTGAAGAAATGACATTATTGAGAGTCAGGGATCATGAAAATAGACAGGCTAAGGTTCATTGTAGTTTGGAGATTGCTGACAATTGCGTGGATTCATCAGGAGAATTGTCAGGTGTCAAGGATATTCCTCTTCAACCTAGCCTTCATGAAAGATTACCCAGATGTCTCTCAAGGAAAACAAAGATGCGCATATAGGATTGCGGATCAAAAATGTAAGTGTGAGGAAATGATTTTTTCTATCAGGTTAGAAAACTGAACTTTTAAAGGAAATGAATCTATTTTTTTTGCATTTAATTATATCTTTGAAATCTTAAGAATACTTTATCCATCGTATTTTCAGAAAATATCTATATAAATACGAGCTATCTGCTTTTTAACTGAACATGAAAAACGGAAAAAAATGTTTGCGCCGCTCGGAGGGTTAAAAAATATGAAAATATAAATCAGGCATTTCGCCAGTTGCTTTGAAAAAGTTTTGAAATCACTGCTGTATTTAAATGAAGATTGAAAAATTTTAGCAAGTTTCGATACAAAAAAAGTTAGCATTGCATCCAAAAAGAGAATCATAGACTATTTGAAACGGGAACATCTTAATACTGAAAAAATTTTAAAATTCATCCTAATGATGTTTCCCTTCTAAGATAAGATCTTAATTGTAGCGCAAACTATTTTATTTATTAAGAATACTTTTTATTAGACATTATTTTTAATTTTATATGGCTAATGATTTTACACTACAGTCAATTTTTATCATTTATCGAATTTTTAATAAGATTTTCCAACGAATATTTACAATTTAATCGTCATTCAAAATTTAGATATTACATCAAACAATTAGCTCCTTATTTTCAGAAAAGACATTAGAAGCCTTCATTTCTCAAAAAAATATTAAATTTATTAAAGAAATCGGATGTCGACACTGGCTTTCTGGATCTCAGTCCAGAGTTTTGGAATAGGACCGATTCTTATTCAAAATTATAAGAAACATTCGGAATCTGAGTGTTGTCAATGATTAGCCGAAAGAGGGGTAAAATTGATGCAAAATTTTAATGGACTCTTAACTGTGGATGAAGAGAAAAAGTACTTTCTTCTTCAAGACCATAGAAAGCAGTACCCGGACAGCAAGAAATCTACTCTTAAATGACAATTCATTAAAATATATAATTAAAAACATTATTTATTACAGCTTTTAAAATATTATTAAAAACATTATTATTAAAACGTTAAACTATTATAGCAAAATCACACAACTTTTTAATATGAATTATCTATATGCATTTTAAAATGCTTAATTTTTAGCACATTTTTTCTCCTATATGATCCTCGATGCGGCACGGGTCAATATTTAGATATTGAAGAAATATTTGGTATATTTAAACATTATGGTAAAACATTAGGGGGGTGCGCAAGTAAATTTTTCACCATTATATTAAGGGCCACCCTGATATACATACATACTTTGAGTTTTATATAGATGTAGATGATTAGTTTAGGACTTAACTAGCTTCTAGGGATTCGAAATACGTGATTCCACGTTTTGTGATATAAATAGATGTTTAGCTGTTTTGAAGGTTATCCAAACATATGGATCAAATAGCAGAAACGGTAATTATTGTGTGCAAACTATGTATAACGCTATTGTAACAAGTACAATGAATAATATTACAATTATCTGACTTGGATGAGCCGCATGAATGATAATGTAGTATGCTATTCTGACACTATCTCAACGTTGATGTTTCGGTAGGAAATCAGTATAAACCTCTATAAGGATTGATTATCTCATTCCAATATGTTTCACCAATGAGAATGACAATTCCAGTATTCATTCCAGACAAGTGTAGTAAATAGATGAATAACAAACGCTAATGGGAATTTGAATTGCATTTTAGAAAGTCAGTGGCAAGCATCCTGCAGAAAACAGTCACTTGTATATCAAATCAATGTTTAATACACCAAACGTTTAATATTGCATAGTGTTTCATTTTGGCTCACTCAAAATTAGATCAAAATTTTTGCCTAAGAACTATGAGAAAGTGGCAGAGATAACATTAGCGATTGAATTATTTAACAGAAAGAGTATATATGTAAAACATTCAGCTGCTATTATTATTTAAATTTGAATTTTAAATGCATATTTACTCCAGTAAATATTAATTAATATAAGAATTACGATGTATTTGAAAAATTGTTTTAAAAACTTTTTTTTTATTTTTACCTTCTCCAGCAAATAGAAAGTATTGCAAATGATTCAAACCTGGGGAATTTGATGAATCCCCACGTTTCATGCCTTCCTGAATCCGAATAGAAGCATTTTTTGGTATTATGTCTCTCTATCGTTTCGTTCGCTCCATTTTTAGCAAACAACGTGCTAAAAATGGAGCGAACTAGAGCAGAGTTTCCCAACCTTCTTGGCTGTGCGGACCACCTTTTGCGTAAAAAAAATATTTTGAGGCCCACTTATTAAATATACAAGTAAATAATACAAACACATAAAATACATATATATTATATGCGCGTATGTGTCAGTAATTAGTAAAGTTTATGTAAAAGGATTCAAAATATATTGTTTATAAAGCAAAAAACTTTATTATTATTACTTAGCTGCTTCTATGGATGAAAACTCAAACACAAGCGTTCAAGATTCAATATTAAAAAAATCTCAATGGGACTTTTGCCATTGTTTGTTTCCACTAGATTGTCAATATCTGGATTAAAACTTGACAGTTTCAGCCTCAAGTCATTCTTTACACATTCAGTCTGTTTCTGTACTTATGCTTAAAAAAAACTAAAGCTGAGAAAGCACGTTCACACAAATAAGTTATCGAGAACCCCATCAAATCTATCAGTGCATGCTTGGCAATTTCTGGATACTGCTGCCGAACATTTATCCAGAATGAGACCAGTGATGTTGTTCTATACAACGATTTTAGATTCTGTGGTCACATGATATTTCAATTAAAGCGTCTTCTTCATTTGATGATAGGTTCACTTTCTTTATGTAGTCTTCTTCATTTGATGATAGGTTCACTTTCTTTATGTAGTCTTCTTCAAAGGGATTTCTGATCCATTGGTTCTCTGCTTGATTTTTTGGAAAGTAGCAACTAAAACATATACGAAAAATCCTACTGACTGCTCAAATTCTCATTCATATGGATGAAGGAAAACATTTATAACCACTGTTAAAGGAAATAAAATTAACTATTAGTATTTTTAAATGTTATATTAATATTACTTTTTAGTTATTAAAAATATATTAATACATTTTTTTAAATATATAATTTAAATTACCTGAGGTTTGAAACTAAAGATTGGAGGTGATATTTTATAGTTATTGTTGTTGCCTTATCAATTTTCATATCGTTGGTTTCCAGAAAATTATTTAAAGCTGGAAATGCGTCAAAGCAATTTTTTCCTACTTTTAAGTCCATCTTTCAAACTTCATTATCATTGATTCTACCTTGTCTTGCAAAAGAAACTTATGGACGTCCTTGCCCTGTAGTGTTAAGTTGAGAACGTTGAGAGCACTGAAAATATCTGAAATATGCCAACCGTTTCAACCAGTTTTCATCGGTCATACAGTTTAAGTATTAACTTGCATGTTTTCCATTACAATCTTCGTCCTTAAGGAAAACCATGAGCTCGCCCCGGAGTTCAAACAATCTTGACAACACTTTACCTCTCGACAGCCACCAAACTTCACAATGAAGTGAAAGTTGTTTGTGTTCATTGCCCATTTCATATCACAAAACACCAAATAGCCGTGAATTTTTAGGCCTTGCTTTGATAAATTTGACAATTTTTACAGCATCGTCAAGAGATTTTTTGAGACACTAGTCCAAACCTTTAACTGCAAGAGTCTCTCTATGTGAGCTACAATGAGTCCATTGAATCAAAAGGGCAACCGACTTCAATTTGGCGACTAAACCAGTATGAATTTCCGACATAGCACGAGCACCATCAGTTGTCAAACCTACACACTTTGACCAATCTACTTCATTTTCTTTTATAAAATTATCAATACATTTGAAAATCTCTTCGCCAGTTGTTTTTGTAGGGAAAGGCAGGCAAAACAAGTTTTCTTCTTCAATATTGCCATTGAACTCAAAACGACCAAAAGAGAAAAAATAGTTCAAAAGAACACTTACTTGATATAAAAATATAAATAATATGACTTAATTCTCATCTAACTATACAGCTACAGCCGTGCAAGCAGTTCATGAAATCCGAAAGGAATTGAAGACTTTTTTTGCTGGGTTTCCACATTTACTTGTTTTAAATGAATGTCGCTGTGAATTCGATGCAATTTTTTTACGTTATTCTTACACTGTCAAACAAATGATGCAATAAATTCGATGTTGTTGGTATTATTCTATGTTGATTGGTATTCTCATTTTCAATAATATCATCCGCTGTAGATCATATGTAAAACAATGATTTGTTTATTTTGTAAATGTATTACGGATATATTGACACGTTAGATTCATGTATTGTTGTAATATGAATCATTAATGAACGAATTAAAGCTTATTTTATGAGGCAATACACTTTTGATACCTTTCACACAAGGGAAGAAAACTGGATATGAAAACTGGAGTTTTATACCCACTCGATATTTTCTAAATTCATTTAATTTGAATACCACAGAATCTTTGAGGCTTATTTCTTTATACGCATTGGTACATATTAGGAATTTAAATCACATTTCTTAAAAGAAGCATATAAATAATATATGCTGAAAAGAGTGCTAATTAAAAAAGTAATAAGAAATATATTATTTTTGAGTTTGAATATACATTTATTTTTTTAAGTGAATACTCTCTTGTAACAAAATTTGTCTTCTGGACATCAGGCAAACTCAGAAATTAAAATCTCTCCAAACAGAAAAAAATATATAATTAGAAGCTAGTCTCGGTTAATTACTAACGAAGCGACATCGGAGTTTTTTTCAGTTCATTCCCAAATGCATAGTTTAAGCAAGTTTCAAGTTTCCTCGTGTGAAGTATTAAATATGCTGGTTATGTAAAATATTGGATAAAACAGAAACTCATTAAAATTTCAGTATGTTTGAATGAGCAGGACGTTGCGTAACAGGTGATATTTATTGTTAAAATTAGGGTGGATTATTAAGAACCATAGAATAATTTTACGTCAAATAAGGAATATTTTCAAAGAAAGCATGTGGAAGCAGAGGTTTAAACACACTTGATTGCATTGCACGAACAATTGATTGCTGATTGGTAAAGTTAATGTATCTGGATTTCACACAGTTGGCCGGAAGAAAATCAAGCTAATCATTTGATCACCTCAAATTTGTTGGTGCAACGACATAAAGCAGAATCATTTGTTGATCGTGTTGTGACTTGAGATGGGAAATAATACCAAATTATGCCAATACCAAACCATACCACATTCAAGATTCCGAACAACTGATACAGTAACAGTAATGAGTTTTATCAAGCACAAACCGCTTTTCCTTTTTACACTTCTTCCTTCAGAAAATCAAATAATTTTAAGCGATAAATAAAAGATTAATGACAAAATTCTCATTCAAAATGTCATGAGTCTTCTCATCTCGAATTTCTCCAATCCCACCACAAAAGGATGTCACATATAACCTGGGGACAAAATTAAATTTGCTTAGTTGATATGCAACCAAATTTTTCCGATTGACCTTAAAATAATGGGGAAACATAATTTCAGATTACCTTTATCACTGATGAATAGTCGCTGATGTTTTCACACAGGATATTTTGAAATACCCACATTGTTTCATGTGACGATGTTTTCAGGCTGGAATCCTCTCTGTAAATTTGGTGATGTGTTACGCACAGAATACAACGGCTGCTGAAATCGAGCCAGGCGAATCAAGCCTAAAACATTATCGTGATACAGGGTTATTCAGAATGAATCATCCGATTTAAAAATTCCCTATTTTCAAAAATAAACGACACAGAGTGATAAGTAATACATGAATACAAAGGGAAAATATGGAAGTTTTATATAGTGAACATTAGATGGCGCACAGAAAAGATTTATGGACCATTCTTTTTTATGGAAAATGCAGTCACTGGCAGTACCTATTTGGATATGTTGGAAATCTGGCTTTTCCCCCAGATAAAGGAAGATCTCTCCAACTTCCTTTTCCAACAAGAATGGGCACCACCCCACTGGTCTATAGAGGTCCGTCGTTTCCTTAACAAGGAGCTACCTTGCAGTTCGATCTATCGCAGTGGACCAGATGGCTTGATGTTACACAGCTGGCCACCTAGGTCACCTGGTATGACCCCATGCGATTTCTTCCTTTGGGGGTTTATAAAAGATAAAGTTTATGTGCCACCATTACCCACAACTTTTTGTGAACTTAAACAATGGATTTCTGCTGCTGTACAATCAATTACCAGCGACACTTTACAGCGTGTTTGGCAGGAATTTACATACTGTCTTCACATTATACATGTAACCAAAAGAAGTTATATCGAACATTTGTAAAACAAACTTCCATATTTTTCCTTTGTATTCATGTATTACTTATCATTCTGTTTCGTTTATTTATGGAAATATAGTATTTTGAGATCGGATGATTCATTTTGAATAACCCTGTATATTGTTTCAGAGAAAAGGTTCGTATTTATTTCACGTACAGATATATTTTTTAAAAACCTTTAGCTGATCCAGAAGCTGCTTTTAACGTTAAAATTCAAGTTACCGAATTGTTTTCGGAAGATCTGAAAAACTTTACGAAGTAAGAAATAAAAACTACGGTTCTCATCAAACTAAGTTAACAACATTAAATTTTCAAGAGCTTGAAGTTGGAGTAAACGTGTGTTTCTTTCCACTTATTTTAAAATTTCCGAAGCCTGTAAATTGAAACTGTGGCACTTGGTACTATATTTAGAATGGCTTACCTGTAGTCTAGTCTCTCTGGGACCTTGCAATCCTTTGGTTTAACAAAACGGTTACGGAAAAAGCTCTTCAGAGTTTTCACTTAATTTATTATCGTCTTCTTTCACAAGAAGAGAACGTGAGAAAACATTTCTCGTAAACCTGAGACAAGATGGAATAAATTAACTTTCTCTCTCTTACGACTTGATCCGAGTAAATTATTTAGATTTGTAATAAATATCAAATACGATGAATTTGAAAATATGCATTAAACAAAACAGAATTTGTTTAGAATAGGAGATAAATTACTCTTCTAAAGACAAGCTGGCATACACTGTTAGATTGAAATTGATTTCGTTTGTATACTTTAATATATGACAAGTTCTCCTTCTTAAAACTTTTGCTTTATATCTGTTTTGGAAATGTCCGTCTAATTTTAATATTAAATTTGAGAAAGAATTTTGAAAATAGTAGCAAATTTTCGCATTGAACTTGTGTTCCTTACATTTTCTGCTTAAAGTAAATTTGGGAAGAGGGTACGTTTCGATTATTTTTATAAAAGTAAAAGAACTAATAGCTAAGCACAAATTTTGAAAGAAAAATATCAGTTGCAAACTGGTTCATTAATTCAATTTAAACCATTAATTACCAACTTTTACGGGTACTTACGTATTACCGCCACCGAGGCTACAGACTGGCGGTAATGCGGCAATAAAGAGCAATCTTGTTTACAAAAACCGCCAAATTGGCGGCACTTAAAAACCGCCAAATCTGTAGCTGCTATGGCGTTGGCGGCACTTAAAAACCGCCAAATTGGCGTTAATACGCAAGTACAAAAACCGCCAAATTGGCGTTAATACGTAAGTACAAAAACCGCCAAATTTGGCGGCACTTAAAAACCGCCAAATCTGTAGCCTCGGTGGCGTTAATACGAAAGTACCCTTTTATGTATAGGTGGGTGACAAAATAATACAAACAATTGTGAAATAAAGGAAAATCTTTATTTATAGGATGTTTGCCCAGCTTTTTCCTGAAGTACAAATTGTATGCGGCATAGGATGGGTGCGTAGAGGTAATGCTAGTCAGTTAGAGGAATTTGAAGCCATTCTTAGCATAGAGATGTCTCTAATTTCTAAAATATGGCTAGCGGTGAAAATCGAACATAGAGTTTGGATTCCAAATGTCCCCACAAATATTCAGTAATGTTTAAGTCGGGAAACTGAAGAGGCCAGAAGAAATGTTCTATTTAATTGCTGTGATCTTCAAACCTTTCTTTAACCCCCCTAGCAGTAGCGGTAGGAGCGTTGTCGTCTTGAAAGAGCTGTTGCTCTCCATGGAAAACAATCTCCACAAACTAATCAGGCCATTGGCCCGAATGCTAAATATTGATCGCATGTTATCATCCTACGCAATAGAATAATTGGATCAAGACCGCGCAAGGATATCGAACTCCAGATCATAAAAAGTCGCCTCTGTGCCTAGTAGTCAACAATAAGTGGGATGGATTACACGCATCTCTAGATGATCTCCACTCATAAACGCGGTTGATGGCCCGAAAGAGGGAGACGACAGAATCATCACATCAAAACAACTAGCTGCCAATGCTATGGTATCCACGCACTGCGATCTCTGAAGTATTGGTGCTACTTGAAATCATTACCCGGTGTCACCAATGCTTTTCCACTTGGTCTTAAATATTCTCAGCACTAAGTTCCCTTTGCACAGTTCTGGTAGAAACGGGATTCTAGAGATATCTGTTTAGGCTGGATGTTACTGCTGCCATATGTTGCTTGTGTTTTGCGGTCACTACACTCTTCAAATGCTTAGATTTGTCAGCTTAGACCTTCGTCCTCTGCCATCTTTCATGAACGCTGACATAACAGCCTATAGCGTGCTCTCCCTACACCCCACAACGTTTGCAGTTTCCGCGACAGAGCCTCCAACCAAACTTTCTCCAACTATCATTCCTCTTTCGAATTCTGTCAGCACTGACATTCCAGTTTCTCTCAGAGCGAATGATGGTGAAAGCAACTCCTACAGCTATCTCATGGATATTTGGTGGTAGGATTTGTACCAGTTGGGGCGACTATCTTGCAGCTGTAAAATGGGGCGAACGTTTTCAAATATGTTCATATTATTTGTAAACACCTGTATCTACGCAATGATGTTGATTTAATTATTCGAATTTTAAAGTTTGTGTTAATAATAAATAAATACATAAAGAGTAACATCTCGAAACCTGACATATTGCAAAGTACTTTCATAAAAAATAATTTGATTTTAAATTCAGGAAATTATGGCTAATTTAAGGTGCAAATATATTCTGAAATATATGAGTTGGCATGTCCCTTTTTTATATTCCCAAAGAGGAAAAACATCTTGCAATACCTGAACTTCAGAATTTCAGGAGATCTTCCTAACTTACAGAGAATCAACTATTTTTTAAACTCACATCGGCATCCTCACCTGAGCTAAAGTTCATTTACATTGATGTAGCGAACTCAGATAGAGCATCAAATGTTATTTAGTAATAGAAAATTTAATACTTAAAATGCAAGACCCATAAGCTTGAAATTTGATTAAATGTTATAAGTTGTTTTTCAAAGTCAATAAATAAATCAATAAACAGAAATCTGTAGTAAATAATCCCAATTACTTTTTGCAACAAACTGTGTAAGCTTTTGCAACATTCCTTTGTTCCTTATAATTCCCTTACCAAATGAACGGAGGAGCAGATATGCAGTAAAACATATTACACCAAAAAATATTTCCATAAATCTAAATCTGAAAATTAAATATGGAAAAAGAAGCATATGTAGGGCGTTTTGTTATTGTCTAAAATGTGGTTATATCTATAATAGAAAACAGAAAATGCATGTATATGTGTGTCTATCGGTCAAAAGAACTTCTCCGAAACGGTGAATGGTAGCGATATAAAATTTGCACACGACATTCTTCGGTACATTCCTAGGTCAATTGTGCTACTTTCAACTTTCAGAATTAATTAATTCTTAAGGTATTTAATTAAATAACGAAAATTAACCCTTTTTAAACCTAATTGTTAAAGGTTTTTTACCGATAATTTCTGAAATATTTATTGCACGAAAATTATTTTTACACCTTTTGAAAGAGAAAAGCATTATATCGTTAATGATAGTTTGTAAATTACTATACAATTTTTTCTCCATTTGCAATTAACGCTTCAAAATTTAATTTTAACGTAATTATTTACAATATTTTCTATTCTTATAAAATTAAATTCAAGCCAATTTACTGTTTATAAAATTCTTCATTCACGTGCATTTGCCACTGTTAAGTTAACATAAGAAAATATTTTCTTGGGATATTTATATTTCCAAGACAGACTTTTCATTTCCGGTATTATGCCGTAGAATATACCTCTTTTAATATGGTTGAGGCAGAAATCCAATTACTATGCAATTGGATTAGTTACTCTTTCTATGAGATGTTTTGTTTAATATTCAAAAATTTTTAAATGATACTTATGAGTGTGTTAAGTCTTTCAATGTTACTTAGTCCGGTTCCGACCGAAGGGAGAAAAGATAGGGAGGAATAAAAGCTGTCTTTTACTGGTTTATCTGTCACAAGAAGTCCTCCAAAACGATAAACAGTATCGAGATGAAATTTGCGCATGCCATTCTGGGGCCCATTTCTAGATCAATTGTGTTTTTTCAGATTATCAAAAGTTATTACTTCTTAAAAATGTTTAATTAAATAACAAAAACTAAGCCAATTTTGGGGTATTTTTTCTTATTTTTTAACCAAAAACTTTTGAAATATATATTGCACAAAGATGATTTGTTTACCATCATACAGAGCAAAAGTTTCCTTTTACTGATCTGAATTTAAACTTCATAAGTTCTTCTCCCCCTCCGTTTTAATAAACATTTCGAAATTCGTTTCAAACACAATCTCTAACAATGCTTTCTATTATTGTAATTAAAATTCAAACCGATTTATTGTTTTAACAAATCCATCATTCCCATGTTTTTGCCACTGTTAAAGTTATGATAAAAGTATTGCTATCTTTGAATATTTACAGAAAGGCAGAATTTTTTCTTCCATTTTATTTCGTAGCGTGTACATTTTTCAATTTGTTTGCACAATAATCCAATGACGTTACTTATTTACTCTCTCTATACCATACTTCATTTAATTTCTGCAAATATTTAAATGATCCCAAAGAGCGTGTAAATTCATTCAAGGTTGTTGAGTCCAGTTACGACCGAAAGGAGAGAACCTAAGGAGAAATAGAAGGAACACTCTGCGGCGTTTTACCGATCAGGCACACAGACACAAAAAAGAAACAAATTGTACTTCGGATAGTGGTAATAAAATCCAAGGTGTGAAGGAGCTTTTGCTGTCACCGTAGTAACGAAGAGAAAATGGATTATCAAGGATTGTTAGATCCGATCCAGGTAGTTTAAATGTCGGAGAAAAAAGGAAGAGAGGGATTGAACTACTGGACAGATAACACGGGAGTGGACGAACGAAACCCGAAGGACGCTGCTGCGAAAAAATGTTCTATTAAACTTAAAATATTATTTTTAGTTAGACTTGAAAATATTTTTAACCCGAGCAACGCCGGATGTATCAACTAGTATTTTATAAGAATGGATTCAAAAATGTAACATTAAAGCTGTGCAAATTCCATTCGTATATGCAATTTATAACTGTTGATTTATGAGGTTTTTCCCTGAAAAAATATTATCCATACCCAGCTAAAATACTCTTTTTTTATTATAAAAGGAAAAAAACAGATTTGAAAATAAAATCAGGCAAGCACCCTGTATGCTTTCTAATCCATACTACTATGTTTAATAAATAACCCAGCATTCACGGCCACTAGTTGAATAGTTCTGGGCTCTTCTGTTGGTCTCATTGAAGGTGCGTATTCACCTAATCATTCCCGTGAAGGTAGTCATGGTCAAGTAGCATCAACTTTCATTCGTGCAAGAAACATCAATGCAAATATTTCTTTACCCCCTCATTCCAGTCGCAAAGCTCCTGAAGATTAAGCATTTTGAATGGATGATAAACCAAGAACTAAGGACGGAATGGATAATGGTCAAGAATAATAAGCAAGTTTATCTCTTGAAAAACTTCAGTGTAAGACTTAACAACAGCGAGAAAAACACATGGAACCCACTACTCAATGTCTGGCTCCTTCAACGACTATTGTAATCACATTTTCCAAAAGACTTTTTACTTAAAGATTAATTAACTTAAACATCTTCATCCTCCACCAGGTGAAATTTAATTCTGCCCGAGTTCTTCAAATTTTGCCCCGATCAGAAATAGGGCACACAGTTTTGTTAGTTCTGGTCGCGCATTCTCCTGAGGGGGAAATGTTTTTATTGCAGCAGAGAAGTTCTCGCCATATTGGAAGAAAATTTTGATTAAAGGAGTTTTTCTTTTTCCTTCTCTTTCAGTTACAGCATAGTCCATCAACGTACTGGAAACCGTTTTGTCCTACTCGTTTTTCGGATTCAGCAGCAGTTCCTCAGTGGTAGATATTGGGTCATCTATCGGCAAGTGTTGTACTAATTTTCTTTAATGAAACTCCAGAACATGATCTGAAGTACCTGCTGCCTAAATGTCACGTCGTAATGACCTGTATTTACGTTATACAGAGACCTCTTAGTTGGGGAGGTTTAATTTCGACAACCTTGTATTCTAAGTCACTCTTAATGAAATAATTAAGATGATGCTAAAAAAATAAAGTGTTTTCCCTTCCAACACACTAATAGGTTACAGCTTAAAATAACATCATCTTTCATACAATTTTTATTTTTGCATTTGTTTATTTTTAACCCATTCAGAAAGGAGAGGGAGAGGGCAAATCCAAAAAAAGTTGATAAGATGAAAGGTGGTAAAAATATATAATGTATAATTATTTATCAGTTAAAAAACTAATAAAAACTTCTTTGGTAAACAAACGACGACTAGTATGTATGTTAAGGTATATATATGTGATTTCTCAATAATATAAACTGATTATTATCTCCGGAAGTTGTTCAATGTCATCGAAGATGCCGAAAAAGGGAGCATTACATCCTAGTATTCTCACTACACATCCAAGGAGCGTTTGATAATTTAAAATATGACATAATAAGAAAAGAATTAAGAAACTTTTCTCGAATTACAACATTTCAGCAACTTTACAAAAATCATAAAGTGGCAATCTAAACAATCGATGGACCAACGGTGGAGAAACAAACGCAGGCTTTCCCACAATGATCTTCACATATCCTTTTTTCTGGAATGTTGTCGCAAATATTCGCAGATTGGCCTAAGGAAATTCATTTACAGACATTCGCCGACGATTTCTCTTTTGTAGTCAGTGGGAGAACTCACCGGGAAATGGAACAGCATACCAGTTTTCCACTCGAAACTTTTAAGATTTGGACTGAAAAATATCAATTTTATATCGCAATAAAATATCACAAAAATTGTTAATAGGTAAACTCTCTAGTGTTCCCACCGTTAGATGGAACTCCCAACCAGTGAAAAGAACAACATCTCTAAATTACTTGGGAGTTATATTGAATGAAAAATTAAATTGCATTTCACACATTCAGGGACAAGGGGTTATAGCTGTCAACCAATACCAACAACTCTACCGTACAGCAGGGTCAAGTTGGGGGCTGAAACAAAAATTTAAAATAATACTTTACCAAACAGTTACTGAGAGGATGCTCCTTTATGGGGCAAGTGATTGGGTCCTTTCTGTTTCTTCCAGATACGAAAATCTAGCCTTAATATAGAGGACTTTCCTATACAGTACCGGTTCTTACAGAACCTCTACAACAAGAGCTTTGCAAACTATTACAGGTATCAAGCCATTATACAACAAGAAGCTATAAAAATCGTCACGTGTCTGAGAAAGGAAATATAATTTAAAGATTTTTTCCTGTCAGCCAAAGCATTATGAAAGAAATATCAAGGGCCTAACCATCCATCATTCATTTTTAATATCATAAATCAACTATCTAAAACAGATTCTTACAAAAAGGATAACACCCTCATGTTCTTCAGGAAGGAAAAGTTAGAAAAATTCCTCACAGTGTTTCAGGCTGAATTGATGAGACTGAAAAAAAAAACAATCATCAGAGCAAGTCAAGGGAACGAAACAACTTAAATTTGGACAGACAGTCTTTCGAGTGTAATGGAGAAGGCCATACTCTCGCCAAAAAGGCCATCACAGAAGGCATTGTAGTGAAAGCACTAAAGTCTCGATGAGAACTTAAACAACATTCATAAGAATTATTTTTTTAAAAAAATGGGAAAATGTTTGGAATAATGAAAACACTGCACTTTCTGTTCATAAAGTGCTCAAATCAGTTTACATAAAACCAGTCTTTTGGACACATGAAGAAATGCTGTTTTTCGCAGGACTCCTTCCTTCGCCTCTTCCATATATCGGATAGTGACTCTTGTGCCTGCGTAGAAGTCGGCGATGCCATCACCATGCGACATCTTGCCCATTGACTTTCTCTTGGAGTGTTGGGAAACCTTCTACTTCACTGAAAACTCTTTGGTACCAAAGAGTTCTTAAGATTTCAATTTCATGAAAAAGAATAATAAACATGATTAAATTCATAATAGACTATTAAAACATAATCCGACTATAATAATCAATCAACTGCCTTTGAACTTCAAACTTATCTTGCATTCCATACATAGAACATACTAAATTTTTTTCTCATATTTTCTTAGTAATAATCTCCCTAATCCTTGCATTCGACATTTAACATGTAATGATTCCACATATTTCCGATAATCCACAACCTCTGCATTGATGTTAGCTTTTTCGTGTTGTTCGTCATCATTTTGATTTATCATTATTCCTTTCATTCACACTGTGATAATCAAGGCATTGTGTTTACTTCTTTATTTATTGATCGATTCTATGTGTCAACATCAGCTTTGTAATTTTCTCTTTTGACATTCTTCTGTATGTTGTAATTTTTTTTGCAATTCAATAAAGTCCACCTATATCTATACCAAACCGGATGGGAGCCACATGAGCTCTAGAGACGGAAGTGTGATGTAGAGTTGAAATGTTAAAACATTTTATTGTTCACGCTTGTGTAAAAGAAATTCTTTTTCCCCTATCAATAACCTTATCGTTCGCAGAATAAACGTTTTCTAAATCTATTTTTTTAGTCGAGGTCGATTAAAATTGTACTTAAAGTGTGTTTTTAAATTGATATTGGGACTCCATTTTTCTTCTGTTGTAATTCAAAATAAAAACCCAGGATTTGCCCTAAATATAAATCGAGATAAATTTTCATAAAATTCACGGGTATTTGTTAAATTCCACAAATTTTATGAAAGACTTTTAAAAATATTTTAATTATTTCTTCATATTCAAGTGTTGAATAAATGTGTTGAAACTATATATGACAATTGAAGATTCTACGTATAAAACAAATCCTGCTCAAAATGTTTTGAATAAATTTTCTTATGAATGCTCATGAAAGCATTGTTTTCAGTTTCTAAAAAAATAAGTATATTTTTTACAAATAATCGTGTTTATCAAAATGATCTAATTCTAGTTTCACATAGCATATTGCTAGGAAGTCGAAGTTAATCAAAATACGTGGGAGTTATGTCTTTAACCTGGAGACAACAGTTTCTGTTAAATTCTTGTGGTCTCTTTTTATAGTCTGAGGCATAGTTACGCTATATGGAACCAACTGCAAGGCAGAATTTTTAGATGAGCCGTTCCCGTAGAGATTCTAATATTGCATTTCCTAAATTAATGATTGCATTGCAATCATTAACAGACTAAACTGTTAATTGAAAGTTTGCCCTTTTCGATTTTATACAGTAAATTACATTCACTTAGGTGTAATTTTCAATCATGAGTTATAAATCCAGAAACGGGAGTTTGTTCTTAACTGCATAATTAAGTCCATGTAGCAAGTTTAACCACGACGAACTCTTAGAATTTAGTACATGAATCAAATGTCTGAAGAATATCGTAGTTTCTGAAAATATCTAATAGTTATTTTCAGAAGATGATTATAAATTCAAATATGCTTGTTGCTATAACAACACATAAAAATACATGTTAGCCAAGCATTGATGCTTTATTGGCGGTCTTTCACAAGAAAGTTTTCATATATAATACTTGGTGTTAAAAAAGAAACTTCAATACTTCGAAAATGATAGCTTTTTATCTCAATCCACATTTTCTTTAACAGAAGAAAGATTTTGTTTCAATTATAATTAAAATTTAAAAAGATAACTTAAAGTTTCCTGACATGATTTCAGACCAGAAATAAGGAACTTTACATTCAACTTCTAAAAAAACGATCAAAATGCTTTGGTATATATTAATTACAGAAAGCAACTACCATAAAAGATTTTAAACTCCCGAATTTAATATATTATTCGTTTGTTAAGCGATTGAGTACTCTTCAATAATTAAATGGGAAACGAATAACGGAAAAAATAAGTACTTATTATTTCTGTATGTTTATGAAA
This sequence comes from Araneus ventricosus, assembly GCA_013235015.1. Classification (NCBI taxonomy): domain Eukaryota; kingdom Metazoa; phylum Arthropoda; class Arachnida; order Araneae; family Araneidae; genus Araneus; species Araneus ventricosus. The sequence continues at coordinate 47,772 of BGPR01005204.1, read as the reverse complement.
TAAAAATATGTCCTTTAAGTTGTTAGGTACAATACACTGATTACACTTGTTAAAGCATTAGTTTCAATCTAATTTATTCCAGCTTATTTTAAATTTTTTGTTTTGTTTTGTTCCACTTAAATCTCTTCATGTTGCTCGAATGCGCATCTTTTAAATGAAGGTCACTAATCAGTTGACGATCTGGTTTATTTTCCGCATCAAAACACGGCTTTCGTGTTTGACTGATTCGTCGTTTAAAATCCTTTGTAATTTTTCATTGACGTAAAAGAGCAAAGCAAATTATTTTCAGCATCAAAACACGGCTTTCATGTTTGACTGATTCGTCGTTTAAATTCCTTTGTAATTTTTCATTGACGTAAAAGAGCAAAGCAAATTATTTTCAGCGAGTTTCATTATATTTTTCTCTTTGTAAATGATATTGTTTACAGAAATTATTTGATGCATATCATGTTAAAACATTTTGTTGCAATAATATCTCATTCAATAATATGGATAACTGTTTTATAATAAATATTGATAATATGTAATTTCTAATGAGATGCATATTTAAAAGTTTTACATAACTTTAAACAGATAAAAGAATGTTCAGTAAAGATTTAATGTTTTAAATACGCTTTTTAAGACAGACATATATAGTTAAATGAAGAAGATCATTATTATTCTGGAGAGATCATGTTATAATTAATGTCTGACAACGGTCAAATAGACGAGGTTTAAATCCCTAGAGCATCAAAATAAAATTATAAGAAGAATTTTTTTTACAGTGTGACGCTGTTTAAAAAGGTAACGAACACGAAAGAAAAGTTACCATAAATAAAAGGTATCTTCCTTAAAGCATGGTAGCTCCTCTTTAGTAACCACCTTCATGGAAATCTTGACCTCAGTGATTATGCACAAAACTAATCTTAAGAAAATCTCTGGAAGTTTAGAATACAAACAATTTATAAATTTCCAAAAATTTAAATACTTTGCGAACGTCGTTAAATAATACTATAAATATGAATTTAAATCTTATATCTCTGATTGCCTTTAAATGTCATAAGTAAAAAATTGTAAAACTCTGATCAAAGTTCCTCGAATTTTTACCTAAAAAAATCTATACCTTATTATGAAATAATCGCATACTTGTTAAAAAATCGAAGAAAAAAATAATTATCTTCTAAAATATTTAGAAACTCAAAATATGCCCTGGCGGAGAAACATAACAGGATGAAATTACATAAGCCGACGAAAAACACTCAACATAGTTTTGGCTTAAAATATTAATTTCATCCAAGTTCGAGAGCGTAGGGATATACCCGAGGATATTGGGGCCATCACAGGGTAGATACGTGTATAATGTGATGAAATTTCTTCTTAAAATACTTGCACAGGCCATGTTGTTGAATGCAGCCATTCGTGCAGACTGTTGCATTTCCCCTAATCTCGTAATTTTCGTATTTACTAACAGAAAAAAATAACCGGCAACCCGTCTATATTTGGACCACAATCATTCCATAAGCATGCAACAAAAATAGTAATTAATTTATGAATAACTTAAACCGTCACAAAAATCTGGTTATCGCAAATATTTTTAATATATAGGATGCCCATAAATTATTATTGGGGTTTCCTTAAACCTGAAAACTTTTGATTAACGAACATAATGATGAATATTATATTATATATTCGTAAATTACAAGTCAAAAAGATTTTTTAACAACGAAAACAAAGGTAAGGAGTTTCCGCAGGGCAGCCTTCCGTGGCACGAACATATCGAGACTGAACTCAGTTTCCCTCCAACTTTGAATGAATTGCATGTCGTGCAAGTCTACTGTGGGTAAATTACTTAAGCTTGCTAGGGTTATTAAAAAGACTTCTAGAGTTTAACTTTACGAATTTGTAATATAATATTTATCGTCATGTTCTTTAATCAAAAGTTATGAGGTAAGCAAACGCCAAAAGTATTTTGTGGAAATACTGTATATTCAGTTAGAGAAAATATATTTGTAGGCAGAAGAAATTTAAATTTTCCAGAAATTATAATTATTTATGCCCATCTAAACCCGACACAAAATTAAATACGGTAGAGTATATTTATAGTAGAATATGTATATAAATAATTTATTATAAAAATATTTTGGAGAGTGGCGGCCACATCAACATCTTAGTTGAAGTTTTCAGTAAAAGTGTGTACAGAAAATCCCTGTATTTTCTCAGATGAGGGTCTAGCACTAAGGAGACGCGTCATTATTTTCGGTTGGCACGTGAAAGCGATTAAAATTTTCTTTTAGTAATAAATATGCCAAAACGAGAGATTTAATATACCTCCAGCGCGGGAAAAGAACGAAACTGGAGTTTTAGAAAAGTGATCTTGGAATACATTAAGATTTTAAAATAATATTATAATTTGAAGTAAAATTAAGCGAGATTATTACATATATATATATTTAGGGAAAGCTCTCAAAAAGTCTAAGAAATAATATGTTTCTATGGAATCCCGTTAGGAAACGCGATACGAAGTTGCAATTCAAATTTAATTTTGATCTTTCAATCATAGTAGTTCGATAAAATCCGAGTACGAAAGAGCATCCCATTAGTTCTTGCAACACAATGAGGTGCTTTTGGCATCGAAATTAAGGAGTTATTCCTAAGAGACTAAGTGAAAAATTCCAAATTGAATTCCTTCCGGTTTCCTCCATTTTGAAATTCTCTCAACCTGCTTATAGAAATCACGTAAAATGGATCTAAATTTAGAATGATATAGAAGAAATACAGTTTGAATGTTGCTTTTGGATCTCTTCGAAAAGAAAAGTCTAATAAAGAACTATTTCGAGTTTCTCGCTTGATATAGATATTTACTTTGGTATATTCTCTTTTTTATCTCCTGAAATAAAGAGCAGAAAACAGTATCAAATAGTAAAAGGATTAAATATTTAAAGCTACACGCACGGGAAGACTTAAGAAGATTCTTTCGTAATTCAGCCGAAACAGTTTTATATTAGCCTCTCTCTCTAAATTGATAAAATTCTTATTTTCAGAATCGAAATTATTTAACGTTTGGAATATTTTAGATATACTTGGATTTTAGAAAAAGGAAAGTAATTGGCACAAATGAAGCTAGTGGCTCTACCTTGTTTAGGGATATCGAGACTAAATTAAGTGTTTTAAAATCCTTTTTACTCTCTCGTACGCGAAGTACACATAGAGAAAAGATTGTAATCGTCAAAAAATTTGAACTCGAGATGTTGATGAATCTCCATGTTTTAGAACTCCCCGAGTCCGAAAATCACAATTTTGGAATTATATCTGTCTGTGTGTCTGTGTGTGAACACGATAAATCGAAAACTAATGGAGCTAGAGGGATGAAATTTGGTATATAATCTTCACACATAATTTGCAGGTTTCTATCAGATTTTGGTCAAAATCCGTCAACGAGAAGTCTGTATCGCCGTCAGTCCGCGTTCATGTTAACAGGATAACTCAAAAGCTTAAATAGCTAGATGGGTAAAATTTGGTACACAATTTTAGCATCAGGAATGTGGGTCCGTATCAAATTTCGGACCAAATACATGGACGGGTTAGCTATCTGCCGGTCTGTATAATCGCATACTTGTGAATACGATAACTCCTTAACACAATGACTTAGATAAATGAAATTTGGTATGTTGTCTTCTGACCTTAATTGTAGATCTGTATCCAATTTTTGCTTCAATCGATTAAAAAAGGCGTTCAAATAGCATATTCAGTTTTCTTACTATGACGCAAGGCCATTTTGCGACTTGGCCATTTTCGTGACCTTTGCGCGCGCTAAGGGAAACTACTGGATAATCTTGGCATTCGGGGTTACAGAAGGTTCACATTTTTTACACGCGCGGGGCGCGCCCCCCCCATGACACATTTTTGGGAAGTATACGGAAGAGTTTAGGGAGACCACTCCCTCTTTTCCACAGTCCTCTTTTATATGCAGAAATTTGTTCCATTTGTGTGAAATTGCACATTTTCCCATTCGATTTTATGCAATTATTTTTTTCACTTATTTTTGAAGAAATTTTCTGTCCCAGTGAAATCTTTATTAATTCTACCTCTTAATATATTACACAATTAAAAATTATTTTCTGATAGTGAGTGAGATTCATTATTAACGTTAGTTTTTAAATTGTCACATATCCTATATACTTAGTTAGTATATCTTCAATGTTAATTTCTGCTATTTGTACCCTGATTTTTTTTCGTTGCTTAAAAAGTCTAAATACGAGCTTCCAAAACGTCTATATTTTACAGGATTTACATATTAAGGTCACCTACCCATTAAAAATAGTGCTTGTACTTTGCAGATATTAAACATATATATATTTTTATATATTATGGTCGTTTTCTGATGATTACTCTGCATGTCATTGGCGATTTCGCTTTGACTTTTCTGTTATTGCTCGCTTTTGAACCACAGTTAACCATGTACACAATTATCTGAAATTCGGTTAATGCATTTCATTTATAACATGTTCCATGTGTCTTTTTGACGTGGAGGATATTAGGTCCGTATACGCTAGTTTTCTCAATTTAGATATTAGGTTTTTCCCAATTTAGAACCTATCTTAATATAATAGATATTATATTAAGATAAGTTCAATGAAACACTAGTTGGTTCTTAAACAGCAGAAGTTCTTAAATTAGTATACCATAATATACAGAATAAGCTGTTAGTGTAGATACAGAATCCATAGAACAGCATTTTCTCTGAAAAGCTGAAGCCATTAAGCTCAATTATTTTTATTTTAAAACCTGGCTCCATCTTCAAAAATACATTTTGTTTCACTTATGCTTTCATGAAAACGTTTTAGGAAACTTCATATTTGTCATATGATGGAATGAAAGTTTTATATGTATATTCTACAGGTTTCATAACGTTTATTTACTTACAAATAAACAAAATTGTGTAGATAGGAATGGAATTCGATTCCATTCAGAGAAATGTCCGACCCTTTCCATAATCTAAGATTTATGAATATTCTACCATTTATCTTATCTGATAAATGAAGAATATTGGGTGACAACCGTATTTCCTCCTATCAGAGAGGAGATGTAAGCAATATTGTATTCGAAAGTCCAATACACTTTGCATTAATACATGGTATCTGTATTGAAATGACGAAAGTTGTAAACTTTTACTTAGTCAAGACCAATTAAATTTTGCTGAGCCTCTTGCTAAAAATCGGCTTTCGCAAAATGTTATATTTATAGAACATCTATTTCCAGATAAATTCATGGTATACCACTAAGCATCTACTGCCGTTTCTACTACAAAACTACTTCAGTCAAATAAAACTCGGTTCCATCAGCAAAAGAAATATATAATTTATTGAAAAATACTTTAGCCATTTTGCGAAATCGCTCATTCCTACATATTTTAAATTGAAGTTATATCTCAAAATCAATAAGGTATGAGTGATTTGTACATCTTAAAAGTATGCAATTTATGAATTCGATATTCGAAGAAGATAGTATGAGCAAAATATCGATTTAACGTTCGATGACATTGAGAAGAATGTATTCGTTTGTTCTGCAGAGATTTATTTCCAGAATTTTCAATAGAAATGCAGCAATAACCAAGTCAAATTTCCACTTTAATATTCATGCTAGGAAATTTCAAGATTGTGTTTCTTACTAGTAAATTATAACTTTTCATGTTTAATTAATATTAGACATCTTCGCATCGAACTCCAGTGATAAAAACGTTAACAGCATTCTTATTGGACAAATGGCCTCACACGTAATAACAAATGTCTACAACATTTAACTTTTTGTCTGGGGTTTCCATTCATTTGTGTAAATTATATGATATTTGTCATGCAGATCTTGAAAATAACCATTTTTCTGTATAACATGAGGAATTTTTTCACAATTGTGCAAATAAAAATTTCCAATTTGAGACGGTTTAAAAATATCTCGCCTATAGATGTTACAAAATATTGATTATTTTAATAAAATTTACTTACAAAAAATACTTAAAAAAATCAACTATTTAATAAGAAAGTCAAATATATATATACATATATATGAAAAGAAATTAGACAATTTTATTTTACTCTTCCTTCAAATGAAGTCCTTTCTCCTTTAGATTTTGAAACTGGTTCATTGTTTCTTCTTAAGCCCCAACATATTCACATTCCAGTGTCCTTGTAATGGTTTTACATGCATTTTATATTGGTAAAATATCTTATTTCTTTCCTCACTCATTACATTAAGAATTTTAGGAAAATACTCAATACGGAAGTGAAAGTAGAATATGCTTAAGCTCATTTTACAACCGCCTTTTTGAAAGTATATTTCCAATACCATTGTATTGCGAGTCCTTGTAATTTCCTATAAATTCCGAAGTGAAGTCTTTGAAAATTACCCATGCTTTTTTTCTCAATCAATTTCATTTTTGCTTCAAATGTTTGATCCTTCATTAAGTTTCTTAAGTGTCTTATACCTGTGCCGATGAACAAAACTTCCTTGATTTTACCTTCCGATAAATGGGGAAATATATCAATTGAAAATTGTAAGCAATCACCATTATAAACTAAAAGTTTAAGCCCTAATTTTATATACAAGGTGGTAAGATGACTTGTTTGGATCCATTGAGTTCTGCGGAATCTTTCTTCTTAGATTTAAGATTTTATTAGAGGCCGTTCTTTTCCTTAAATCTAGAGTTGGTTTACAGATCTACTATTCCAATCACATAGGAAACAATACATTTTTGTATAGCCACCTTCTTGCCCTAATAGCAATTTTAAGATTTTAAAATTGCCCAAATTTGAAATTTAATTTCTCGATAATTTATTGTAATGAGGAGAAATTTAAAGTTTTTGCATGATTCATTTCAAATTATTGAATGAGCTGCAGAAATTCAATTAAGAACTTTACCATTAAGCTGACAGACACCTTTTCAACTTCTCTTTAAGAATCAAGTCTCCACTGAAATGGTTCATGATCAGTGGTGGATGATAAATTATCTATGAGTCAAGGAATATCTATTCAGTACACAAATGCTTCTTCTTGCGGAAAATACACATGGTAAATTATTTTTTTAAATTTCTGCACCAAGAAAATGTTGTTTCCCATAGCAAGTAACTTTTTATATTTAGTCGAGATTTAAGAATAGAGCACTTTCTTTTGAAAGATTTAAATTGTGTATACTAAATTACTTAACTCACCTTATATAAAATTTGAGCTTTAATATTTGTTTTTGAGCTTCCGTAAAAAACAATTTTATTTTGTGATTTTACTTCTTTTATTGTAATATTGTATTTTATATTAATTATTGCTATTTTATATTTTTTATTGCTATATCCATAATATTTCACTTTAATTTTTTTAAATAACCCCCACCCCTTTTAATTTGTGAAAAGTCTGTGGGTAAAAGAAAAAAATACAAATGTCATTCTTGAGATTAGTGTTTCTGATTTACCTAAAAATCACCTGACATTTTGCAAACCCTACATTTATGTTGTCCTGTGTAATCACTGTTTTATTTCTTCTGTCAAGTCAGCTTACAACTGCATGAAGTCACACTTTCTTTTTTATTCCTTTCTGATTGTATGTATAGTGATATCCGTGAGCTTTTCTATAAATTCCTCTCATTGCAAACTTAACCCCTACACTTCAAAAACAGCGAATAATCTTTTTGCAAAATGTCAGAATCTCCATTCAGAGCAATACAAAAATCAAACAAAGTTGCACAAGCAAATAAATTTAAGGTGTAAAAAAAGTAGGACAAAGGACATCTATTTAGGCATAATATTTGTTTCCGGCATTATGAGTGTTAAAATTTGACTGGAAATATGTAAAAATGTAGAACTACTAGTACGCGTTTGTAAAACAAGAATGTTAAATGCCATACTGTGGAAATATATCTAAGGATGTTTCAATCACGTTTTAAATAATTGCCTATAATTATGCTCATTAAAATGAAAGATAAATTTTAAATAAGATGGAATTATTTGAAATGGTTCTTGGAATTTATACAGAATAATTTAAATTTAGCATACAAAATCTTAGAATAAGCAGTCAGCACTAAAGAAAGCCAAAATCGCAAGGGAAGTATGACCGAAACGCCATATGGATGAGCTAGAGAGGGCTTTCGCCAATGGTATGGTTGGATATCCGCTCTAGTCATATATAGTTCCGACTTTGTATGGATAACATGCCACATAGAAGTTGGATATTCGTGCTAGTCAGATAGTTTCGACTGTGATCGAAAAGCAAGCAATTTTAAAAGCTGAGATGGTAGGTGTATGCCTTGTTTATGGAGTAGTTGACGCCAATGGAAGGGTTGCAGAAAATGTTGCGAAATGGCCTATACTTTTGAAATGGTTTGCCAATCCTTGACCCATCTCTGTGAAATACGTGTAACCGTACCTGCGAATAGTCAGAAATGTGAAAAGCTGCTGCAAAAATGAATGTGTGCAAGTATTTTCTATGTGTGAATTATTGCCAAATAAGAGATTTCTTCCGTTATTGACTTGCCATTTATGAATCCTCGTCTATCCCCTAGCTTATTAAGGTGATAATTCACATCATACATTCCTATGGGATTCTGCCTTATTTTTGTACATTCTGCCTTCCCCAACAGTTCATATGCTACATTTTTAATCCCCATGTAGACGATGATGATGAAAAATCGAGAAGTAAGAAGAATGAAAAATGCAGAATGTGCATATTTATAAAACTTCTTTTTGTACAAATGTAAAGATATCAAAATACTTCATAAATTTTAATCAACGAAAAGTCATCATTGAATATTTATTTTATTTTAGTAATGAAGGCGAATGAATTTATTTTCTTACTTTTAAATTATTGAAAATGCATGTAACTTAATGTTCAAGACTCTACCAGACATTTAACAATTTTATGAAAAGGGATAAACGAGGTAACACTGCATTAGGGTCAGAGATTCAAAATGGTCATTATTTTATTAACAGCTTCAAGGCCTGAAAAAGCTTCAAGCATTAAGGCCTTTATTAACAGCTTCAAGGCCTGAAAAAGCTTCAATCATTAAGGCCTTTATTAACAGCTTGGAAGGCCTAAATATGTATTTAGATTCTCAGGTCTTTCAAGTCAAACGCTGATTTTGGGATTTTTAATTTTTTTACAATTCATTATTAACCCTTGTATTTAAAGAATTTCTAAAATATAAATATTTCATTGGAATAAAAAATATTAGTTAAAATTTATGGGCAATTTTATTTATACTATGACGCAATTAAAAAAATCTTCTTTGTATCATAAATCTATAGGTTTTTGGGGAAAGTGGATTTTTATTCTTCCATTTCCTTTCAACTGTTTTTAAATAGAGCAACAGCTTTAAGAAATGTTATATACGAACAAAAGGAATATGTTTTAATGAAATAATTTGAAACAATTTCGAGAGCTAAAAATTAATCATGCATTCTTTAGTTAGACGTAGTACTTTTTCTTTTTATTTTCTAAGCTCTTTACTCTTACCAGTCTCTTAATTTCCAATAACTCCAATTAAACAAAATCACTTATCGACATCCAGATCACCAAGCATTGAAAATATTAACATCTAGTGTTCCACTGGGAGATAAACAGACCTCCGACGCTCGAAACTTCTATATATGCATCATTAACGATTTCATCTGCGGGTATAAATGGATTTCACTTCAAGTCAAGAGTATTTTTCGTTAACTGGAACAAGATCCTTTATTCATTGGAAAAGCACAGCAAATGAATGTTCTTTGAGGGCAAATACTCAATAGAACATCATCTATTCAGTTCAATTTCTGCTCGGTAAACATAGCTGTTGTGCTATGCATACGGAATGCATTCGATTTTTCCCAGACAAGTGAAGGATTATGGGCGATGAAAGTTGCATAATTCGGTGGTTTAGGAGCTGAAAGAAATGGATTCTGCTGCAGGGTTGAAGAAAGGAAGCCTATTTCAGTTTAGCTTAGTATATTTCTGACTATAAGAGTATTAAATGTGAACGGAAGATAAAATTTGCATCTTCTAGTATTTTTGTGTAAGAAGAATGTTGAGGAATATATTATAATAATATTCATGAACATTTCGTGTTCTTTTTAAGAGAAATTCATCTTTTATAATTTTAGTTCAAGCGAAAATTTATTTCTGAGTACAGTGGTATTATTGGAGTATTTAGAGGAGGAAAATCAGCTAAAATCTGCTAATAAAATGGAAATAAAATGTTTGGAAAATACACTTTAAAATGGCGTGGATTCATCTTGCCATGCAAACGAAGGTTAATTAACTTTTTTAAAGCACAGGGTAACTCAAAAATATCCGTACAACTTCAAACTTTTATTTAAAAAATAAAATAAGTCTAGAACAAAAATTTTTGCTGCTATGTACAGAACAACTCAAAACGTTTTTTTTTTCGTCTTAGTATAGTTCCACATGAGACCCCTTCGTAGTGTGAATGATGCTAAGAAGATATAATTCCATACAGGAACGTCACAGCATGCTTTGATCAACAGTTTCTGTTGCGACTTCGATCCTTTGCTTCAGTTCCACAACATTGTAAACTTTTGTTCGATACACAGCATCTTTCGCATAATCCTAGAAGAACATCATATAACCCAGAACACATTGCACTTTCTTCTCGGGAGACGTCATTTTCAATAAATCAGTCTTTATGTGTCGTGCAGAACGCCATCTATGATCAAAAACAGACGGTAAAAAACTTTTTGAATTGTTCTGCTCATAGATTCTGAAACTTTCTTGTAGACCTATTCTTTTTTGAAATAAAAGTTTGAAGTTGTATGGATCTCTTTGGGACTTACAGATTTTAACTGATTTTCCTCCTCTAAATATAATACAAATTCGTCAGCTTAAATACGATGAAAAGCATATAGAGCTTCAGGAAAGTATTAAATGTTAACAAATTTATTTATTAATGTTAATATGTTTAAATTGCACTGTAAGATGTTTGATATTTGCGTTAAAGCCATGGGATTCACTTCCCTTGCCATTAGACACAGAAAATTAGATTCAGATGAATTTATTGAAGGTATTTCCATGTCGCAGAATTATTTTGAAATTCTTAAAAGTTTCAAAAAAGCCGTTTGCTAACTCATTTTAAGAGATGGAATAATACAAATATACATGCATTAAAATCATAGTTTTATTGAATTCTCTTAATTTGTTTTCTTTCTCCTATCTGAAAATGTTGATTAATTACCTGGTGTATCATAAAATATTAAAAGTATTTTTTTCTCACAAATGATAATTCCTTTTCTATCAATAGCCTTTTCTATTAGAAACGAACAAAAAAATTCCTAACAATTTAACAAACACAAAAGTAACTGAATTAAATGGAATACGTAGATACAGATTCTACTACTCCAAATTCTTCACATATTGTGATAGTCGCAATTGGTTTTCCTTCTTTGGAGACATCATTCTTTTACCGCTATCTTTTCATTTTTTAAAATTTTTGGCCATTGCATACCTAAATTAGGCACCACAATATACTCAAAATCACTTACTGACTTCGAAAATATCAAATACTGAAAATATTTACAAAAGTTTTTTGTTCCACCTGGAGATATGCTGTGTTTCGATTATCGAGAACATCTGTATGCATCGTTAACGATTCTATTTGTGAGCAAGAATAAATTCCCCTTTGTCTGGCGATTGTTTTCAGCTTACCGTAACACCATCCGTATTCATAGGATAAACAGAGTAATTGGTTATTTTCGAAGTCAAATTCTCAACGCAGAACATCATCTATTCAGTTCAATTTTCGCTGTGGTAAGGATAGACGTTAGACTCAACGCAACATGAACATTGAGTCTATTTGAGTCCTTTCGAACTGGAAAATGAATATAGCGATGAATGCTTCCTTAGGAACTGAAGGAAACAGATTCTCATGCTGGGTTTCAGTGTACGTGAAAAAAGAAAGCTTATTTATGCGTAATAATTGTTTCTAAGAGTTAGAAGATTAAATGTAACTGGTAGATAGAAATAAATTACTTCTAGTACATTTGTGCTGGAAAAATAATGCGCAGGAATGAATTATACAAATACTCTCTAAATAGTTTGTGCCATGTTTCTAGAAATTTCCCTCATACTATATTTATCCTTTGGTGATCAGTAATTGCAATTCGATCTATATTGTCATTGGAATGATGAGCGAAACCTGATGTATTTGAAATCCTATAAAAAAGGGTAATAACTATAGGAACCATAAAATAAATTTTAAAGATATAATTCAAATGCAGGACTTGAATTTCATTTACCTTTCAATCAAAGGGGGAAATATTTCTAAATTTTATTCAGTGAGATAACATCAAGAGTCAAAATATATTTTGGGAGATAAAAAAAGTAAAGAAAGTTTTATTTATAGCTAGATTGCTGGAGAACACTGATTGAACATATTCTACAGAATATAGGGCATCTAATTAATGTTTTAGCGTTCTAAACAAGACTTAGTTGCTGGTCAATGGAGTTATTTCTTGCTCACATAACGCCTATCAATTGTGCAAGGCAACTTAATTTTTCTATTTATTGTCTCTTCCAGAAAGAAAAGGGCTTGACGTCACTAACAACAACAGTAAGATAAACGAAATTTTAATGTTACATGACATGTGACCTCTTGTGTCATAATTTGCATTGTCTTACTGTAGCTCATACTTACTATCTGGTAGTACTTACAGTATTTTACTATAGTTTTTACAGTAGCTTGTGTTAGTTTTTAACTGTGTTGTTGAAACTCACATCATATTCAGGGAATTTTTGCATATTGGTATATTCCAATTCATTTTTATTTTACAAAGGTCAGAAACTAAGCATGTGTTAGGGCTGCTATATAAGAACCTTTAGCATATTGACCAAAATGTTCATGTATGAAATTGGTTTTTATCCCTTTGTTATAAAATGCTCATAAAATAACTAATCAGTTCGATTATTCAAATTTATTATTTTTTTCTACAATTATATAGAAAAAAATTTTTAACGAATGAAATAGAATTTAGAATTGCTTGTTATTTTTAGTTTATTCCTTCGCATATTTATTCTTATTATTACATGGATGGGAACATTGATTTCGTACTTTTATTAGCTATAAGATTTTTCTAATTTTATAAAGTTGAATTCATGATTTCATGATTTGCGTTTCTGCATTTAACGCATACTAATTCTAATTATCAAATAAATTTATATTTTTTTATAAAAATACACTAGTCTACAGTGGTTGTTTATCAACGACAAAATTGTTATTTTTATTATTAATTCCGATAATTATTTATTCTGTAAGCAAAAAAGTCACACAACGTATCATTTTTGTATTAGGATATCAGAAACTAGCACAATCCACTAATTTTCTATGGTTTTCACATTGTCACATGTGTTAACCCTACCACCTGGAAACCCTTCCTGCCGGGAACCCTAACTGTTGGAAACCCTATTTTTGAGCCATGCACCTCTACATCGTCCGGTATTCTTAGTGTGGTTGTATGTTTATAGTTGCAATTCATGTTGAAAATGACAAATTTTCAGATTAGATGGTGCAAAACTCTGCCCGATAAGTTTGTTATATTTGTGGACGATTTATATTAAAATCAGAAAGTAGACATTTAACACAAGTAGCCAAAAAAGCTTATTTTCTGTGTTTTGTATGCAGAGTTGGATCACGATAAAACTTGGGCTCCTCATGCGTGTTGCGTAGCTTTCAATGTGACTCTTGTTCAGTGGATGAAAAGCAAAAAGAGCTTTATTCCATTTGTTGTCCCTATGGTGTGGAACCTTCAAATCATTTTGATGCTTGATACTTTTGTCTTAAAAACACATAAGGATATTTAGAAAAATTGAATATCCGAATATGACCCGTTCCTCATGGAGAAGGCTTACTGATACCAACTGGACACTGAATTGGAAAGATGATAACATTCCAGAGATGAGTGACATCCGATGGAAATATAGAGATATCTGAAAAGACTTGTGATTCTACTTTTAGACCTGAGACTTCAAGTGAATCGCACTTTATTCGTGAAATCGAACTTTATGATTTTGAGCATGGATTGGGTATATCAAAGTAACAGACGGGAGTTCTGGGTTCCAAATTGCAAGAGTGTAATCTGTTGGAAGGGAGAATATACCTTAAACATTTCCGAAAAAATGCGGTATGCTCAGCGTTTTACAAAATGGAATGTATTTTATGTGTTTGTTTTGAAATATATGTATGGATTAATGAAGGAACTACAAATCGAGCATGAACCTTCAGAATGACGCCTGCTTATTGATTTATGTAAATATGGCTTAAAAACTGTATTGCTCTATCTTGGAAATAAGAAACCATTTATACCACTTGCTTATTCAGCTTCGATGAAGTAAACGTATGTTAACATGAAGACTATTCTAAATGCAATTAAGTATAAATAGTATAATTTGCAGATTTGTGGGGATTTAAAGGTCATAGATATAATAATGGGTCTACGGGGTGGATTAACAAAATAATGTTGTTTTTTTGTTTGTGGGATAGCAGAACAATAAAACAACAGCATTTTGTAAAAAAAGGAATAGCCAAGCAGATCGTCTTTTCAGCCTGGAACTTGTAATGTAAAGTATACTCCTCTTGCTGAACCGGAAAGTAGTCTTCTTCCACCACTTTTCATTAAGTTAGGACTGATTAAAAATTTTGTGAAGGTCACTGACTAAAAAGATGTAGGATTTAAACATTTAAGAGGACTTTCCCCTCAATTAAGTGAAGCCAAACTTAAAGAGGGTATTTTTGCTTGAATTCAAATTATAAAGTTGATTTGAAACCCGGTTTGGAAAGTAAGCTTAATCAAAAAGAATAAGCAGCTTGTAAATAGTTTGTGAAGGTAGTAAAAAGATTTTTTGGAAGCAAAAAAAAATGAAAATTAGATAATCCTAACAGAAGAACTTCTTAAGTCCTACAAAGCCATGGGGTACCGAATGTCGCTCAAAATACACCTCTTACATACACATTTAGACTTCTTTCCGACAACTCTTGGGGTGGTTAGTGACAAACAAGGTGAAACTTCCATTAACACATTAGGATTATGCAAACCAGATATGAAAGTGCATTTAGTGAATGTTTAACGATTTTATGTTTTACTTAGTCAAAAATATGTAATAATCTAAATAACGACACATTTCTTAGTAAATTAATGATATTGACAATAATAAAACATGTGCTGAAATGCTTTTGTCTATTTTTTCCAGTACTGAAAAACAGATATAACAAAGAACTATACATGTTACACCTGTTTCACAATTATATTTGAATTTTAATTAGTTGTAAATAGTTAATTTCATTTCTGTCACACGAATTTTTTTGTTCACCAGTGTTACTTATACAGTTTATTTCAGAATATGTCATCTTTGGAAAATTTCAAAAAAAGTAATTTATGAATTTTCGTTCTGCATTAATAAGATGTAACGCAACATTAAACATCTATGAAATTCCTCATTTTTTAAATCAAATTTTAATATGTGGATTTATTTTAATTATATTAAATAAAAATATAATTATTTACAGAAATTATTCAGGGTGTCTCAGAACTACGATTTTAAATTTTGTTGTGAGGTAGAGAACATCAATATGAAATTAATTCACACAAGAAAGATGAACTGAACGCTTCAGTCGTTGGAGATAGAAAAGATTTAAAGGCACAGCAAAAATACAGAGCGGAAAGCAATGGAAAATGCTGAGATAAATATAGTATATATAGTATAACAACTAATAAACAAAGACTGTGGATTTATAGGAGGTTTACAAATTACTGAAATATTATGCATAAAAAGAAACTGTTTCTAATACAGTATCTTTCGATACAAATATTTTCTATGTATATTTGAACTACTTTATTATGGATTTCTGTATTCCAATCAATAATTTATGAAAGCAGGTATTTCCTACTGATTAATAAATTGTATCCATATTTTAATTATAGTTATAAATTATTTAAAATATACGAATGTTTAATACTTAACATGCATTTTATAATATCTTAACATTTCCGTTTCTTTAACAACTTATTTATTACTACTACTTATCAAGACTAAGTGTATTTTCATTTCATATATCAATAATTTGGTTAATATGTTACAGTTAACTTCTTTTTTCAGATTTGTTGTTTGCATCATTAGATATTTTTTGTCTATAAAGTTTTTTATTATTTTAATTTATCGGCATTTCATCGAAACTTAATTATAGTATTGTGTTGTTTTTCAAGCAATAATCAATAATTCTTTTAACAAACACAAATCAACGATCTTCCTTTAGTATAATTTTATAAGAAGGCAGTAATATTTGGTATTAATAAAATCAAGCAAGTGATTTTTTTTTCGAAATTTAGAAAACCTCTATTGAATAACAACTGTTCATTGCTTGAAACCAATTCAGAGGAAAACTTGAAAGTACATAAGTCGAAAGGAGGTAATAAGCTAACACCACATTTTTCCACTTATTTTAAAATTTCCGAAACCTGTAAACTGAAGCTCTGACTGCGCTAAATTTAGAATGATTTAGGAATATTCTGGTTTCTCTGAGGCTTTAATCATCTTTGACTTTAAAAAAAGCTTACGGAAGAATCCTTTCAAAATCTTCACTTAATTTGCCATTGCCTTTTCTTCGCATGAAGTGAACGCGAGAAAATACTAGAGACGAAACGGAATAAATTAGGTGCTTCACTTTTACAACTTGATTTGAATTATTCAAATTTATTTAGGTTTGTAATGAACTTCAAACTTTTAAGAAGAAGCGTACAGAGCAAAAGGAACTTCATTGCTTTAAGAGACATAACGTTATTCCAAAGATATACTGTCACATAGAGACACAATCAAAGATTTAGATGCTTTAATTTATTGTATGGTAAATATTTAAATCTGTGGAGATTAAGAACGACTCTTTCTAATATTTATACTGAAACCATCTGAAAAAAATACTGTATACTTTTTTACGATAATGATCACATTCTGTATCCAACATCGTGGCTTGTATAGTTAAACGAACTTACCGAAACCACACAGGAATATTTTGGTGTAGACTCGTGATTTTAAACTATGGTTGGAAGTGAAAGACATCATTAAAGCTTCATAACTTGATAAATATTAGTCTGATCGAACCTTAAAATCGACCCTCTATTCCAACCCGGTTTTTCTACCCGGTTATTGGAATTTTTTAAAAATCACCGGTTATAAACGGGATAAAGAAAATAATAGAAAAAACCGGTTGGTTTAAACAGGTTGGTTTTTCCCATCCCTATTTGGAAGTGTATGAATCGCTCTCCATAACCCAACCTGGCTCTCACGAAACAGAGGGAGATTATCCTACAGAGTAACATTTAGCTATTTTGGAAGAATTAAGCAAGATAATACCAACTGAGGACAAATCTAATATATTAAGTCTTAACGGAGAAGTGACGGAGTACAGAGGCCATGAAACAGATTCTGAGACTGACGTGGAGGACAATCCAGTTCACTAAGAGTATAGCGACTCAAAATTTGGACACACATGTTTGCATTATTTATCCATTCAACCTCTCATTTTATTATGCCATGAAAAATGATGTTGCCTATAATTAAATAAAGATTGAATATCTAACAAGATAAAAAATGATGAATATCTAAAAGACAAAATTTAATAGAACCAATTTAATTGGTGTGCGCAAGTGCAGCATCATCCAGGAAAAAATTGGGAAGTACAAAATAAATAAAAATACTAATAAAGGGAATTAAAATTATGGAGGAGTTAAAAATAATATCAGACAACGATAAGAAGTAAGAATCTGGTGGATGACTTCATCAGAGGCCATACATCCATGAAGATTCGAAAATGGAATAGATTTTTTGTAGAGGAAAAAGACTGTAATGTCTGATATTCAACATCCTCTTAAGATCTGAACCATTCCGGAATGTATTGGAAAGAAAGACATTTATCCACAAAGAAGAAATTAAAAACAGTGTTTTAAACAAAGTATGAAAAGGAGGGCTTAAAATCTTACCTCTTATAACAGCTGTGGAACAAAGGAAGGACAACGTACCAAGCGTGCATTACAATGTAAACAAGTTAAATAGATGCGTGTACCTATCTCCATCTAGTGAGGGAAACATTAACTATAGACTTGAAATTTTTTTGTTATATTTTTCATAAATATTTTTTAATGTTTTTATTATATTTTTTATGTTTTATAAAAATTTTTTGATATTTTTATGCATTTTTATAATTTTCATTTTCATTTTTTGTTTTTATTATTAAGATAAATTTGCAGGTGAGCCATAAAAATTGTTAGAAGATGTGGATTGGGTACCAAAACCAATTCCAGTGCAATGGAGAAATTTAGATGAATATTTAATAAATACTTTAATTTTTAATAATAAAGTAGTACTCAGGGTAGCTGTTTGGCTTTAAATTAATATTTAAATTATCAATGGCCTTGACACTAGCAGAATGGTTGTTGCAGATATTTTTGATTCTTTTGATTAAAAAGATTGACTTTGATTCCACAATTGTTTTCATTCCACAAACATTTTCCACAACTGTTATAAAAGGTAAGATTTTAAGCCCTTCTTTTCATACTTTGTTTAAAAGACTGTTTTCAATTTCTTCTTTGGAAATAAATGTTTTTCTTTCCAATACATTCCGGAATGGGTTCAAGACTTAAGAGGATATTAAATATCAGATCTTAAAGTCTATTTCCTCTACAGAAAACCTATTCCATTTTTGAATCTGCATTGATGTACGGTATGGTCTCTGATGAAGTCATCCATAAGATTCTTACTTCTTATCGTTGTCTGCTATTATTTTACAACAATTCTCTCCACAATTTTAATTCCCTTTATTAGTATTTATATGTATTTTGTAATTAAATAAACGTAGAGTTGGAAAGAACGGGATGGCGACCAAAGTGAGCCAACCTGATCTGAGTGTTCTAAAGTCACCTGTCCGCAAAGGGTTAAGTGAACCAATATGAAATACTATGTATTATTGAAAATTTCGTAGATTAAGTGCATTTTACCTTATCGCATATGAAGTATACAAAGAGAACGATATTGTATTCATCAAAATTTCGATCTAGAGATTTTGATGGATCTCCAAGTTCCAGATCCCCATGTGTCCGAAAAAAACATTTTTTGAATTATGTTTGTCTGTCTGTCTCTCTGTGAACACGATAACTCAAAAACGCAAATAGTATAAACATTATTATTCATCCAGTTTCAACATTGGAATTTGTTTATTTATTTAAAAGAGAAGCACACTACAGAGGAAACTCCAGTTACAGAGTGCAGACATAAAATGAATAATAAACAAACAAAGAACAAAAGCTTTAATCAGTGAACCTTAAAAATATTAAAAAAATTATTAGGAAATTAGAAGTTTTATACAGAGAATAGAAAAGTTCAAAACACTCAACCATAAAAAAAATTGACAAACGCATAAATAATACATATAAGACACATTAAGATTCTAAAAGTTGTATACTCTCATATTTATGCCATAAATACACATTAAGAATTTTAAAAATGAAAACATCAGACCTAAAAACAATTTCAAGAAAGGATCTAAAAGTTAAATACACACAAACACAAAATCCTTAAAAAACACACTAGGAATTTAAAAGTTTGGAAAAGAAAACGCACACTACAGATAAAAAAAATCGTTTAAGAACGTAGATTCATATCAAATTTTGGACCATATCTTGAAGGGGTCATCAATTTGTCGGTCTGCATGTTCGCGCGTAATGGAAAACGATAACTCGAATCTGCAGGTTACCTTGCCACCAAAATTGTAGCTCTGTATCAAATCTTACGAACAATGGGTGGGAACGAACATCCATACTTGGCTAATGTGGGGAACCTAAAAATCACGCCATATTGTGAAAGTATCCTAGGGGAAAACATTCTCGCTGTATTTTGAAATTTGGCAATTATATGACGCACGCTGTTTGGTCTCAAAGTTCATGAATTCTTGTTCATGCTCTTTTTGCAGCATCGGATTTCTCGTCATTCTGGTAGAAAAGTTTAATAACATAATCTTCTCTAGCAAGCGCAGCACGCTCCATCCACCAACTGGAAACTTTCTCTTGAGCAACCCTCTCTTATAGTTTGATCGGATTCATCATTGCCATCGCTTGCGTAGCGGCGGCCATTTATGAAAATCATCTTTTAATGTGTTTTCCGCTGCCTTTCTACAATTCCTCATGCTTTTTATAATAATAAAACTCGAAGGCCTAAGCTAAAATATCTGTTCCTGAATATAACATCATTATGACATATATTTCGATCTATCTTTATAATTTTTACTCTTTGGGTGCATTGCTGAGTTAGCGAAGTTAAATATCGATAACTCTGTCTTAAGTCACTTTTATTGAAATGATGACACTTATTAAAATTGCAAGAAACATATTTTACATACTGTGAACTAATAAATTGATGCATAAAATTCTCATAATAGTAACCGCATCATTCATTCACATCTTGATTTTTCATGTATAACTTTTTAGCCCTTCGTGGGAAGGGCTAGCGTATGGCACAATTTGGGAGGGGCGACCTATAGAGTAAGCCAGATCGTTTTTACCAGTGTCTGCTTCATATTTCTACCCATTTTTCTCAGTTTATTACTTTGAACTGTTCAGGAATCATAATATAGAGAAATAGAGAAAAACGATGACTGATAATATAGAAATAGAGGAAAAACAATGACAGATAATACAGGAAAAGAAGAAAATTTATTTGGCATATGGTGAATAAATGAGAATCTCTCATGAAAGGACTCCAAGTTTTCTTCGACCTTGAGTTGGTCACCAGATGTATAAAATTTTGGCAGTTTTCATTGAAAGAGTCGAAAGTCCTCTCTCTCTAGCTAACTTATCAACCTTTCTGCATATGTCCGTCGTGTCTTTGCCTTCTGTTGCATCGCACAAGTTTCCGGCGTAATGAGTTCGCCGACGTAACGCAAGTGCAAAAAAATGCTAAAGTTGGAAAGCAGATTTGGGGGATGCTGATATTAGATTCGAGCGAGGGAGAGGAATCATGGAGGAACAATAAAACATTTACAGCAAGGTGTAACTCACTGCCGTACTCTGTTCGCCAGCCTCTTCCACTAAGGGTGAATATATCGATGCAGTTTATGCAAAATAATGCATTATCTTTTACGTTTCACGACAATCTAATATTTTGTTTTAGAATCCTATCCTTCTTAGAGAATTGAAATTCCCACACTTACAATAGCATTCCAAGAATGTTACTATAGAAACCAAAATGAATGTTTCACGTTCAGTTTTCGCAACCAATTCGGCCCATTGAGTTAACACAGAAATAGGCGTGATAGTCTAACAATTTCATTTTCAGATTTCTATGTTTAATATATCCTACAGTTTTTTTGAAATGCAATAAGATTAAAAAAAATACATTAATATAAATTAAGGAATCATAAATGTACATATGCATGCTTCATAGAATACATTTATCACAAGGCTCCTGCTGTATGCACACTCTGTACGAGTCCACACCTTCCATTGGTTGCAGTGCATTCTCTTTTTCCTTCCTATTTCATCTTAAAATTTAGAAATCTCAAAAAATTCATTCTACGTTCACATCTACATCAGGTTTATTTCATTTGGCTGCTATGTCTTCTCCATCACTTGAATCGAACATTCTTACGGACGTTGAGAAACCAGATGAATGCGAATCTTAATAGATTTTGTTCGCTTCAAAGACTTCGGTATCCTAGATTGCCCTTTTTGTTTATCATGCTTTGGTTTGGATTCCACTAATTTTCGTAGCTGCTCTTCATTCAAGAGGAGCTCCCAAACTTTTCTTGTATAGAAAAAGAGTCAAGATTAGTGATGAAGATTTTGATCAAATATCCTTATACCTCTTCTTAAATCTTCTTGCCGGATAGGATTGGGATAATAGCTGGAATAACAGCTTGCACTGCAAATGACGAACATCCATTCAAGAAGGACTATAAGACAGAGAGAGAACACATGCACAAAGAAATCTTATCATGTAATAATAAATATTATTCATGTTATACAATAACTCCTGCCACAACCTATATTCAACCACATACAAACACTACCACAAATGTACAATAATAATATGGGAAGGTTCAATCTATAATCTATTTCATAATACAGTACCCTAAAAATTAAAGAATCATTCGCTTACATACATGTTACGGTTATTCTTTCTGAGAAGGTTTAAATGCATATTTCTATTCTTGTTCTTCAAACGCATGGCACTAGACCATTTGGCTTAAAAAGTTATTTTATTCAGTTTAAGACATAAAAGAATGTTTCGAACACTTTTTCTTCTAATTTCATGCGATACAAAGAGGGCTTGTGGCATCTACAAGCAGCTAAAGCTGTTAGACAGGGGCCTCGTTTGAAATTTATAAATTTTTCCTGTTTCTTCATAGAAACAATCTCTAGTTCTAGAATTATCAGAAAAAAGCAGCCAAGCTTGCCAAGCAGCAACTCGTTCTCCTACAGCAGCGTCCCATACAAACTTTGTTGAGTTCAGATAGGGTGAATATGCTGGTAGCTATTATACGTTGCTCCAAAAATACAAATACTGGGAAATAGACAGTTATTGTCGATTAAAGGAACGTACGCCACTAGTTCCACCATAGGCTAAAACAAAAATGCACATGAATCTCTTCATTGACCTTACTACATATCAAATTTTCAATCTAGAAGATTTAAAGGTCTGAACGTCCACCTTACGCATTTCTGCTCAAACCACCAGCCTACCGTCTGATTGTCTGATCTTTCTTGTGAAAAATTGGGATTATTCCTCATATCACGTTATCTTCATATGAGGATACGATCATTAATTGGCTCCCAACAGGATCGTGACTTGTCTGAGAAGAGATCTTGACGCCACTCTTTGTCACCCCAACTGAGGTGTTCATTTACTTCGTTTCCCACTCCTAAGGACAGATATCGATATTCGGCCCGCTTTATTGCAAGTTCACGAACATAGTCTGACCTTTTACAAACATCTTCCTTAGTGCGAAATCGGTTCGAAAGTCAACAAACCACACTGTGTGACCCATCAAATATATTTTAGATGGTAAAAGAAAAGTTTCCGGTACACAGCCGTTCCTCCCCACTTAGGATTGCCAACTTTTTGTCGCCAAGAACAAGATGGCTTGGCGATGTGAGAACATTTGTTTTGGGTGCGCAGTGAGCATTTTATTGTTGCCTTGTGCACGCAATTCCTGCAGCATCTCAAGTTGGTTCCTTGCCAATTTTTTAAACAAAGAAAAACATCAGCGGCTTCGCTTTCAGTAAAGCGGGGAAATAGTCGTTTCACTTTTTCATTGAATGTTAGGAATCTAGGTTTTTCTAAAAAAATTCCAAAACCGAGAATTTCAGCACGCAATGCCTGTGGTATTTCAAATGTGTTCCGGACAAATTTTTTATACTGAAAAAAACATCAGCGGCTTCGCTTTCAGCAAAGTGGGAAAATAATATATACGCTTTTTCACTGAATGTTAGGAATCTAGGTTTTTAAAAAGAAAAAATCCAAAAACGAGAATTTCAATTCCAAACGATAAATTCAGAACGAAGTGCAAATTCGAAGAAATCGACCAATGAAACGTAAATAGCACATACCTGAACAATAAAATCGCAACCCTGAAGCGCTAAATAAAAATTTAAAGATTCCAAGACACGACGAACAAGACACGAATAGGAACATTCCTGCGCAACCAAAACAAATGTCCTGAATCGCTAATCCGTCTTCTGCTTGGCGGCAAGGAAATGGAGAACTAAAGCGAAGAGAAATTGCTGTGCATCGTAAACTTTACTTTAACCTTTTATACTTGTCTTTGTAATCTACAGATTTTCATTTCCTCAAATGTTCGTCAAGCTATTGATTAAAGTAAATCATGACGTTGACACATTACTTTAAATCTTCCCGTAAAATGTATTCCAATAAACCTAAAATTGCCAAAGCAACTAACGTAATCTGAGATTACTAGTCTACAGAAAGGTTTCATGAATTCAGAAAATTACATATTTTGTCATTATTAATGCTGTTTTGCATGAACAATCGTCTTCTTTTAGCGTCTTTGAAGTACTATGGACGAATTCAGTTGATTTTAATTAATTTGACTCGTTGAATGAGAAAAATGTTTCGAAAACAGGTTGATGCTTTAATTATTTTTAGCAGTCTCCGTCATAGAACCACCACATGAAATAAAAAAGTATAATGAAATTATGCAAAGATACCTACACAAATTTTCTTCATGCTGAAAAGATGAGAGCAGAAATTGCAACCAGAAACCACCATGTTTTGGCGACACAGAACTATATGATTAGTATATAGTTGCCAACCCATATCTAATGAAATATGATGATTGTGGAATTGTAGGGGATATCTCAAAAACCTAGAACTAATCAATAATCCCACTATTTCTCTACATAATTTATAAGAAAATATAAATTCAGTCAAAAAAGAAATATGGAAGTTATAATTTAATTCTACAATGCATTACACAATATCTCCGTGTTAAGAACCATTTGGTTAATTTAAGTCCACAGATAATTTTCAAATATATTCGGTGAAGGAAATTTCTTCGTAGGCAATGTAAATTTTCCTGAGATTTTAATTACTCTTGCTCAACAAAACCAACCGCATAATTAAACCGGTGGAAAAATATTTTCTCATCTAACACGACTGGTGTAGTCAAAGTTACCTTCAGCTAAGAAAAGATCATAAATATTTACTACTGAAGTGGAAGAGGAACCAATAATTCATTAAAATGAGAGCAGCTTGGAATTATAAGACGACGCTTCTTTGTCTACTGTAACAAATGGGGCTAAATATCTATACCCGATACAAAGCAGTAGAATATTAACAATAGACTTCTCCAAGGGAAGCACACAGGTGGGCGAAAGTTAGTGGCGAGAATTCATTCACAAAAACCACATAAAAGACTTAAGGATGCCTCATATTAGTTAGATATATAATGTGTAGGTTAAGTTGAATATTATGCAAGCAGTGTGGCATCTGGGGATTAAAGAAGGTACCTTTGTTTCAAAGAAGGCATATTGTAATCAGTAAGGAGGGTACGAGAATAACTAGCTTTATAAAATTCAAAGGAAATAAAAATACTTTAGTATAATTTTAAAGATATAAGTAAGATTTTTACTTTCTCGTGTATGAAGTATACAAAGAGAAAGTATTGTAATCGTCAGAAAATTCGAACTCGAAATTTTGACGAATCTCCACGGTTTAGACCTCCCTGTCTATTATGTCTGTCTGTGAACACGATAACTCGAAAACTATTAGAGATACAGGGATGAAATTTGTCATGTGATCTTTACACATAATTTTTAAGTTTTCATCAAATTTTTGGACTAAATTCATGTAAGGGAAATCTGTCTGTCTGTACAAGTTCATGTGAACACTATAACTCAAAACCTTGAATAGCTAGATGGATAAAATTAGGTACACAGTTTTATAATCATGAATGTAGGTCCGTTTCAAGTTTTGGACCAAATCCGTGGAAGAGTTAATTGTCTTTCGGTCTGTATAATCGCAAATTTATAATCGCAATAACTTCTTAACAAAATTATTTAAATAAATGAAATTTGGTTTGTGGCTTTCTTTCCTTAATTGTAGATTTGCGTCCAATTTTTGTATCAATCGGTTAAAAAATGGCATAATTAATTTTTCTAATCCAATTCTCTGCATGCGTACTGGAGCAATCTCTGTGCACGCGGAAGCTATTGAGCGAATTACGTCACTTTGTCCATGAGCCAGCAAGAGTAGAAACTAGAAGGCAGTGTGTGAGAGATGCGTTTTAATCGGTACGCATCTCTTTGAATTTGATTCTTTACTTAAATATTTTACTGTCACTATAATCTACAATGAAAAATATATTTAATAAAAACAAGAAAGAAAATACGGAAGAAGTAAACAATATTGAAAATCTTAATGTGTTTTAATTTAAATTAGAGCAGGATTTTTGTTGTTTGATTGTATCTTAATTGGTTAGTTAACTTCAGACAAGATTGATGATGCAATAACTGGATGCTGCTGCGTTGGCACGCAAAAAGGTTTATTGTTATCACTATTGTTTACTTCTTCTGTTTCTTCTGTGCTTTCTTTTTTGTTGTTGTTAAATATCTTTCTTTTAATTTTTAACATCTCTTGCTATATTATTTCACTTGTACTTATTACAACAATGAAAAATCTCCTGATAGTCATTGGATTCTGGGTTACAGTAGGTTCTGATTTTTCTTATCCACGCGGGGGGAGGAGAAACAACCCCTTTTTGGGGAAGTATACGAGAACGTTTAGGGGAGACCACTCCCACTGTATTTTTTTATGGCCCATTGCACTTTTATAATTTCTTTATTGAAAAATGGTTGTCGCTTCTGTCATTTTTCTGGTTTTAATAAGCTCTGATATATATAATCTAATAATGCAATTTTATTTAATTTTGCAATATTCAGTTTTGCCATTTTATTTTATATTGGGGATGTATTTACGCATAACTTAAAAATATTTAAAACTCTATTCTAATTTCAGAGACAAACACGTCAAGAGCCAGTAAAGTAAAATATTCCTTGCAATATTTCTGCAGACATAATTATTCATCACTAAATATCAAATTTCATAATCATGTCGCATGTAAATATTTAATTGAATTTAATTTATCACTGAAACAATATTTCTCAAAATATCTTTAAAAGTATTACGATATAATGAGTAACATTATTTAAAACATAAAAATCTTTCATTATTCATATTATTTTATTCACAATTACGAATTAGAACTTATTGTTACCGATTTCAAATCATTTTAAATCGAATGTTTTGTTATATATATATATATATATATATATATATATAATCTAATCCAAATAAAACCAGTATGCAAACATACATAAATAAACAGGAATTAAATCCTATATCAAATATTCATTATTTGAACGATACATCTCTTTTAAATAAAATCTAATTGAATTAAAAATAAAGCATTGCATATACCTTGAATAACCAGTAAAACACATATGGATTAAAAATACACAGATACTTAATAAACACAGACAAAAATATCCTAAAAGGAAACACTTTTATCTATAATTTGTTCTTTAAAATATTCATACCATTATTCTCATATCA